>CAMKVN010000015.1:0-65114 GCA_946474995.1 Funneliformis geosporum
TTGTATTGCCTTATCAATTGATTCGACTCAATATATATTTTTATGCAATTTTTTATTGGCCAAGTATGTTTATTGTGACGTAACATTTTTTAAACATCAATTACTCAAAATCAATTTATAGTCTCAGAACCCACTTTTAATAGATCAGCTCCCATATATTACCATGAAATGATATCATCAGGGTTAAAAACTTAGGCTAATAAATAATACAAATGCTATATTATCGCTGTGAGAATACTTTTTAGTAACTTTAAGATAAATAAATGATAGGAATTCTCGCACAGGACTATCAAAAAGGACATCTCTAATAGTTCACTCCTCGTAACTAACATAATGAAACTTTTTGCCAATATCACTACATTTTCCTTCATTCATAAAAAATTTAAAATGAAATCAAATAATTTACTGCTCTATTTCTGAATAATCATACACATTTACAATTTACAAATTTAAAAAATATTATAGTTGAGGAAATAGTTTCATCAATATCATCATGTTTGGAATTTATTCAAACATTCAAACATACTATTTGTTTTTAAATTCACTTCTTTTGGGTTTAAATTATTTTCACGCGTGAGTTTGGATCTTTTTTGTTTTATTTTTTATTTTTATTTTAATTTATATTAGGGGGTGACTGTAAATCAAGCGTCCCGATTCAGAATAAAACATCTGATTTCTATCTACAGAGAAATTCTTTTTTTTATTCTTGGAAATAGCCAATTCGTATTTTGTTAGCGCATCAACAAATTTCCAAATCATGCAATTAACGTAGTATCACTCATAAATAATTTTCAACTTATTTTTCAATCACTAGTATTCCTACTAAAATATATTATAGTAGCATCAGATAGTTATATTGTAGGTTCAAATCGATTGTCGTCTATTATTTACATTAATTATATTGTTTCGTAATTAGCTTAGCTTTAAGATACAGTGACGCTCAAAAGATTTGCATCACAAAAAAAAACTGTAACTATCAATATCACGTGATCAAAAGATAATTGGCATTTGAAATAAAAATATCAAAAAATAGAATACTAGAGTTACTTAAAAAATGACATTTTAATATAAAATGTTACACTTAATAAATTAATTTGCTAATCAAATTTCAAAAATAGTAATGTATATCTTATGACCGTTTGTTTACTTATGAGTTACTACATATGGAAAATCATTAAAATATCGATCAATTTTTTTTTCTCATTGAGCAAAGTTTTTTTTATTTCTTCTTTTCATTTAAATTATTTAAAATTTTTATAATTTTTAAAAATGGGTTGTTTGTTTCTTGGAAAACGAAATAGAGTTTATACACTCCTTCAAGAAGGATATAGTTCACGTTATATTGCTTCCTGTGAAAATATTAACCAATCTAGTGTTATCCAACTAAAAAAAAATAAATACTACTGGTTCTTTAAAAGATTTGCCTAAAATAAGATGCCTGCGAATTTTAACTGAACGAAATGAGCAGATTATTGTTAAACAAATTTTAATTGAAGAATGTTTTACTGCAGTAGATATTCAAAAAAAATTAAAAACTGATAATAATATAACAATTGAAGACTGGAATAAAGTCATCTGGTCAGATGAATCTAATATCATGATTTTTGGGTCTGATAGGCGTCAGTATTATTGGAAATGACCAAAAGAGCAGCTTTGGGATCAATATGTTAAACCTACAGTAAAATTTAGAGGGTATAATAATATGATATGAGGGTGTTTTTCCTCTTTTGGAGTTGGTAATATAGTACGTATTTACATAAACATGAATAGATAATTGTATCGACAGATATTAAATGAGGACCTTTTGGAAACAATCCAATGGTATGGGCTTGATAAATATAATATTATTTTTCAACAGGGTAATGATCCAAAGCATACAGCTAACCTAACAAAACAATGGTTTGATGACAAAAATATTAATGTATTGGAGTGGCCGGCACAATCACCTGATTTTAACCCTATTGAGTATTTTTGGAATGAAATAGATAGACATTTGAGAAAGTTGGAGCATCGGGTTCATAATCAGGATCAACTTTGGGAAGCTATTCAAAAAATATGGGTTGAAATAGATGAAAAATTTTTAACCAAATTAATCCAAAGTATGCCTGAACGAATTAAGTATGTAATTAAAGCTAAAGGAGAATATACAAGATGGTGAAGAATAAGTTGGAAAGTTTTTTTAAATTTTAAATCATTAGTTGTTTGATGATTTTGTTTTTATTTATATATAGTTACAAATGATCATAAGTAACGCATCATATAGATTAGATTGATGTAAATTTTTACTTTTTGGTCAATTTTTTTTTATAAATTATAAAATAAAGTTTTTATTATGTATTTTGTCAGATTTTACGAATAAAATGAGCCTTTTTACATAAGTTTTCGTACATTATATTAAAAATTATTTTTATTTTAACATTTTTATTTAAGTAATGCAAATCTTTTGAGCGTCACTGTATATGAGCTGAAAAATTAGTAGTCATAAAGAAAAAATTTATATATCGTTAATTCATTTAGTTAGCAGGAACAAGGTAAAGTCGGATTGTTGTCGATTAATTTCTTCAGAATTCAAGGATTTATCAGAGTAGACTAAAGAACAGGAACCAAATATTTGTTTTTATTTTTTTTCGCATCGCAAACCAAAGTAAATAATAACGTTCATCTGTTTGTGTGCGCAAATTACATATCATGCGAGGTTTGAACATTGCTCAATAAATTGCAAAAGTCCCATATGATACATGAGAAAATATTAAATAAAATATATAATATCACGAATTTTTCTAAATGGAACTATTGATTGAACTCAAAATTTAAAGCCCAATAAATTTGAAATGGAAATTATTAGCTACTACGCCCTTAAGCTATGCTGCATTATTAAATATTGTAAATCCATCTTTTTTTTTTTAAAAAAAAAGAATCATAACTTAAAAAATGACGTCTAGCTTAAATATGGAAAGACCAATCGACTTGTCACAACACTTACTAAATTGCATGATCTTACAACAAAAAAAATGAAAAATAAGGTTATTATCTTAGTTTTAATTTATATAATCATTTAAATTAGATAACTCGAAGTTTCCTTTAAGTATACTAATTAGATTATAATTAAAGACTTTGAGGAATTATCAAATCATTTTGATCTTCTGAATGAAGGTTTGGATTATTATATATTTCATCACCTATGATTTAATAATTACTTAATAAAAATAATAAATAACTTGTTTAAAAGAAATTGTTTATACTTACCATCACTTTCAATACAATTTTTTTGTTCATTATTATTGAAGACCATAGGAACTTACAATAAATTATTTAATTTAATAATTTTAAATACAATAAATTTAAAAAAAAATTTAATTAAATAATTACCATTATAATTATTAGATTTTATTTTTTTAGATTTCATGTTCAAATTTTCATTTTCTAACAATAATTAGTATTAGATAAAAATTTTTTTTTTTGCAAATAGATTAAGCTTCATAGTATAATAAAATTAGTTATTACGATCAGGATAATTTCTTTTAGAATTGCCTTTTATTTCAACATTTACATCTATAATATATAAAGTGTAAATAGTTTTAAATAATAACTATATAAACAAATTAAAAATAACTATTACAATAAATATAATCTTACTAATAAGCTTTGCATCTTCTTTCTGTTCGCTTTGATCGTTATTTATAACTTCGGTTGATTTAATAAATAAATTAGTAAAATTTTAAAATAATTTATAAAATTACATTACTTACAATTTGGAATGTCAAGGCTATTTTGCTTACTATCATATTCTTTGTTTTCATTAAGAACAAGGTAAATTAAATATTTAGCAATATTAAACATTGATATTTTTAAATTAATACCTTCTTGTTCTATTAATTAAAAAAATTAAATTTAAATAACTTCGATTATGATTCTAATAAATATAACTAATAATTTACCTTTAGTGGCATTTCTTGGTTCTGGTAAATTTTCAAAAATATGAACTTTACTAAATTTTCTAGCTAATGAGCTAAACAAATTAGAATTTCTATCAAAAGTTGTTATTAATTTTATATCGTTATTATCACTAATGTTATGATTCTCTTCATTTTTATTATAATGATATGATTTATATATTTCTCTTATTTTGTCAAAAAGAGTTTCAACATCGGGTCTCTTCAATGGATCAGCATCCCAACATTGTATCATTAATTCCTTATACTCTATTGGAGTGCCTGAAACTATATTTGGTCTCATTCCATTTACTATATTCATTACAAGATCATAATTATGATCAAAATAAGCAAAGGGTGGTTGTCCAGATGAAATCTCCCACATAAGCATTCCTATACTGTAAATATCTGATGCTTTAGTACTTTCTTTTCCAAACATAACTTCTGGTGCTATGTAAGGAAAATTTCCATATACGCTTTTTAAAGGTTTATCAATAGGCCCACAAAATCTGAGATCACCAATAAACCACTCGTTGGTATCCTTACGATATAATATATTTCCTGAATGCAGATCTCTATGAATAGCATCCTCTTGATGAAGAAAATTAATATCTTCAATTATATTTTCAGTAATATGAATTCTTTCTTTCCATGTAAGTTGTTTATTATTTTATTGTAAATAGTTTCTTAAATCCATATCAAGTAAATTTATTACTAAAAAATAATCTTTTGTTAATTGATCTTGAGTTATACCATAACAAAAAACTAATTCGTTCAATTTATTGCTTAATGTTAAATGAGAATGTGCCTATAAACAGAATTTAATATATTAGCATTTTAATGATATAACTGAATATTTAAAATATTTTTTATACCTCTTCAAACCATCTCCTCTTAGCACTTTCAACATTCTCTAACCTTTTAAGTATTACCTCGTGTGTTCCATTTCTGTTTAATTGCTGCGTATCAGAATCCCATTCATCAAAGCTTCCACCAATCCAATCTGCCGTATATATTTCAGAACATCCACCTTTAGTTAAATATTTTATATTTTGTAAATTGTTATGTGGGATCCATTCAATTATATAATTTTGGAAATTCGTTTCCATTTGACATTTCTGTATTAATTCATCAATTTCATCATTTCCAGACGTCCAATTTGTAAATTTTGCCTTTAAATAATTTCGAATACAAAGTTCACAATATGATATCGCTAAACATTCTTGTTGGCAGTTCTCACAAATTCTTTTCTTTCCTTGGTTATATATAATTTTACGATATTCATAATTGCTTGATAAATATTGTATTACCTCCGATTTTTCATCAACTGTAAGAGATTTATCTGCTATAATTGTTTGTTGTCTCAATTCAAACCTTTTGTCTATGTCATTGTTATTTACTAATGTAGTTACTTTATCATATATTTTATTAACTAATTCTCTACGAATAAATGTCATTGTGGCAATGGAATAGGAGGATAAAACAATTACGTAAAATAATCTACATAAACTTTTTACAATTTCTAACTATAAATATTACACAATGATTATTGAAGATCTGGATAAAAATTCTTTTGAAAAGTTAGAATTCTTGCTTGAAATTTGAAAAATTAAGATACTTTTATAGTTTTTTTAATCAACTGTCATCACCGTTTCGGAAATAAAATCCTTTCCAAATTGATATACGGAATTCTAAAATGATATTCTAAGAATTCTTTAACTTTGAAACAGTAAATGGAAAATCGATTTATGCAGGAACAAAATGTTGTGTTACCGTTCGCAAATTCAAAAATTTCTGAGTCTTGCCCGATTTAGTGAAATTTTGCCATTATTAATAAATTTTGTTATTCAAAATCACCAGTAAGTGTAAAACGAAATTAAATGTTGCGTTCAAACTACCAATTGTGCATCTAACTTTTAACTATGAAAATTTTTAAATACATCGACGAAGTGAAGAATGAAACCAACCGCATTTAATAATCCATTCAACATTTGCGGAAAGGGCTGCCGAAGTAAAACGGCGAAACAATATATCAGGTCCATAATATATTATAATTTTGCAAATATGAAACCGAAACCACTTGAAAAGTTCAAATCTCTTAGACAGTATATGGGTCATTTCTATTAAAATTAAGTTACGAAAAATCCATAACGTGATTTTAATAGCATATTTCCAAACAAGAAAACCAATCTATGCTTACAAGCACAAAGAAAAGTGCTCGGAACATCACGTGATTTGACGTCCAGAAACTTTTGATCTAAAAACTAAATATTATGTTGTGCTGCGTGCAATCTGCGTTTTTTTTTTGCTCAGCTAAATTATTTAGAGTTTCACAGTTACCGTGATTATTCGGCCCCGTGATTATTATGAATATTTTTATTCTTTACTATCATAATTATCATTTACTTTATTTTTTTCTTTTACAATATTTATCCTTTAATGTTATATAATACATACGGGCGCAATTTTTGTTATATCAATTTATATAAAAAATGAGCAAGAAGCAATCAAACAATATACAAGAAATTAAAAAATAATCGTAAATATAATTTCGTTATCATTTGTCGGTCTAAATGCGTGATCATACGTTTATAAAGTTATAAAGTCTTTAGACGCTATGCACATAATTATAAATGAATATATAAATACTAAAACTATTCCATTCAACTTCGCTATATACTGCTTTTATATACATTTTAATAATTAAATTACTAGTAAATAGGATAATATAGTATTTTTAAAGTAAATATTATATAATTAATAGCTTAAATTGTTATAAAATAAACGCTCCGTGGCGAATTACTACACAGCATCATCATATACGATTGTGAATTATAAATCATAAACTATGGCACGTTGTAGATTTATAATTCTCACCCTTCTCTATATTTTTTTTATAAAATTATGTTGAAACTAACAAATATATCCACCTAAATAAATATCCATTAAGTCTATTCACTTATCGTTTAAAGTACTAATCTGTACTTCCAATTTGATAAAGTAGGCTTAATTCTTATCAATTAGATCAAATAAAATGGATAAACAACTCATTAAGGACACCTTAATATAATAAACATTCTTGTTATACAAAAGGTTGAAAGTGGTATGTTTTTTCCAATATAAAAGATCTTTGTTTTGAGTTTCTCTACTAGGTGTAATTATGTGGCTCACAATGTCCTTTATTTTACAGGTAAATAAGCATTTTGTCACTTACAAAGTGGCGAGATTTGTTAAAAAATATAAATTACAAAGTTTATATAAATGACAAGATTTATTAAAATATATTAATTTTAGGAAGCCATTCTTCTCTTCTGAGAAGGTCACAATATGCAAAGTATGTACTAATTTATCCGTAATTATCCAAGGAATTAATTGTCACTTTTAATGATATAATTAGTAGTAACAGTCGAGACAAATTTCTTGAGTCGACTCATTCAGCCGTTAGACACTTTCAGTCTACTCAGCCGTCGACTGAGTCGAGATTCTCATTTGAAATTAGCGACCAAAAATGTATTATTAATATAATATTTAACATAAATTTTTAAAATTTAATTAATGTTTCAAAAAGTATTTTCATCATAAATAATTTTACAAGAATCCCATTGGACTAAAAATTTGAAGTTTTATTTAATTAATAAGATGTATTAAATTAGGGATTGAACCCGTTGTTAGGTATAGTCTAGTTATGACGCATTAATACTGTGCCAATTACAATTAGCGAATGATGATCCCGTCGATCATGGATCTCAACTTTCTCTAATTTCTATGATTTCTCTCATTTCTCTAATTTCTTAGCGATCTTAGCGATCTATAATTTCTTATATACAGTATCTTTAATTTCTTATTTTATTATATTTCTTATTTTTCTTTAATTTCTTTACTATATTAAATATCTATTTCATATTAATGTATTTTATATAAATATCTTGTATTTCTGCTCTAATAAACGGCAAAGTCGCTATCAATTCTCTAATAAATCAATTACATTTATCTCTTAACAATTATATCTTTGCTCAATATACAATTTCATACTTCTTTAAATCTATATCGATAAAGACGACCTGACCCTTCAACATAATTAATCCGTGTTTATTTCTTCCATAGTTTAGACGCACTAAAACTCCCTGTTAGCAAATAATCTTAGTTAACTTAACGACGAACCGTTTAAGCTAACAACACTTTTTATCGGGATTTTGAAATTTTCAAAATGGAATTGCGAAAGTTAATCATGTAAAACATAAAGGATTATTTGATCCTTATTGTTTATAAACCCGTAATTTCGTATAATTTTTTTTAATTTATTCAAGGAATCCTAGAACCTATTTGCGTTACAGAATACAAACAACAGCGAAAAGTTGAGGGTATATCAAACAGCTTGAGAGCTAGTTCCAAGAAATGAAGGCGAGGATTGTGGCAATTCCAAGATCGTGCGTCAGTTTATATAAGGAGAGGATACCAGAGGTACTTTTTTTATCCGCCTTGCGTAATATATGCAAATTCAAGCGAAAAATCATACCTCATCAAAATAATAAAACGACCGAATGTTTGGCGCAGTATTGTAGTGGCGATAGTATGCTTTTAGCTTTGCAGTCTCAATGCTAACGACAAGATATTTTCGGAGGCATATAAGTAGAACATTTACACCAGTATTTGATATCTTATCTGATTATTATTTTTTTTAGACAACCCTTCGAACTACACGATCACGCAATACTCCATTTTTCCCGATGGTTAGCCCAGTAAATTCCAACCATCACGATGTGCAGTGAAATTGGAGGATACAAAAATCAACGAAAACTTACCAATTGTATTCAAACGGGTGATGTATATACGTCAGAATAACCTATTATGTCCCGAAATATATGATTAGCTTTTTGACACATAATTTTTTGGGACCGATCGTTAAATAATTATGCTTACTATCCCACCCAAGGATCTTTAATGTATCACAAATAAAAGAATTTTATCCTATCACCCAACCACTGTATGCTTATTTGTCCAGTAAATAAATGTTTTTTTTTTTTATCGGTGAAGAGTTTGGTATTCTAAAGAGTCGTTTAAGTACTACATGCCTCGACAATCTTATGAAAGAATGGGAACAAGCCCATATCAGTTTATACAAATTTTTGCTTAGATGATTTGGCACATGTGATACATTTTTTAATACACATATAAATATGCAGTCTCAAGCGCTTCAGCATTATAAATTTTAATCATGATATTCTACTATACAGTATATATTTGATAAAGCATCGTTATAAATCGCTAAACTGTTATAAAATCACTAAATTGTTAATAAATATGCCTGGACAATTTTGGATAAGGATTTTAATAAATCTGTACCTAAACCTATCAATCTCCGTCCTGGAAATGATATGGAACATGTTGTTTACTATGGATAATTTAATTAAAAAGCCCATGAGGAACTCATCCTATATTGCATGATCATGATATATTTATCGATATATTGGCATGTCGTGAAAGACTTTTTTGTACCAAAATTTAAATAAATAAATATTTATTTATTTGTTAAATAATGGTTCACTTTCTCGTGAAACCATAAATTCATTTTCATCAGTTACAAGACTTGTTAAAAGATTTTCTCGTTATTGTATTGTTATTATTCTTTATGTAATTTTTCGTCATTTTGGTAATTTTTTTTTTGATGTATCATTTTTGTAATTTTCAGAATATTTTAGATATCGTTACTCAAGGAAAAATTTAAGATTGGTAGTTGATCTAAAGGACCATCGGATGGATGTTCGATCGTCATGTAAATTTATCATATTGATGAGTAAAACCTTATTTATTAATTCAATTGGATGATGATGAAACTAAAATTATGCTTGAATGTTTATGTAATAGTAAAAGCCATTAAACCTGACCAACTAAATATAGGCCATTTACCCAAGATGAAGTAAAGTTGATGAAAAAATCACGTTTCTAAATTTTCAAGTCCTTCCTACTATATTATTATTTTTTTTTTTAGCGTAATTTTCACAACTCAACTTGTAAAGGGATATGGGCACTGACTAGTTTAAAAGACAAAGGGTTTCAATACAAACTTTTTTACTGGTAAAATAAAAAATACGCTCTTTTGAATATCATTCCCCATTTTACCGACAAATTTTACCGACAACTTCACCAAAACTATTGTTGAATGTCTTTAATCAGAAATTTTTCATATCATTAAGGTCGTATTATAGCAGCACTTTAAAGTCGAAAATTTAGAAAGGTTTCACGACCCACCAGGATCTATCTGTTCAATTTCGTTGGAATAATGCGTTAGCTATATTAGCTATATTATAATAGAGTATTCTTTAAATATGCAACTTTCGCATGAAAATCGAAGGGCAAATATACCTCCCAAAGGCATCTGAAAATATATATGTAAAAATCAATAAAATAATAACCTTACATTGAAAGTGATCATTAACTAGACCCTTAGAAGCGTCTTTTCAAAACAACCCATATTCTTTTCTTCCTCTTTCAATTGGAGTTTCGTTATTTCTTGATAATATTTTTATTTCAAATACAATTGTGTGTTCTTCGATGGCTATTTCAAGAGATACTATATATTAGTAGCTAATTAATTTTTCTTCTAATTAAGAAAAATAATTGTAATTATTTCCATTTCTAAAATATAAATCACTTGAGTAGCAAATGTTGCCTATCTTAGACTTGTCAAAATAATTCTTATTTATTGTTTCAGGTAAAAAAAAATTCTTTTGCATCTCGCGGAAAATTAAATTATAAAACAAAAACGCAATAAAATTGGAATAAGACTTTTAAAATTTGTTTTAACCAATCGTTATTATTGGATCTACTTCTATAGAAATTTTATTGGTTCCTCATAAAAAAGTTCGACATCGTCAGGGACCTTTTCTTACTGGCTCGATACTAGTATATGTTTATGAAACAGCATTTTTTACAGTATTAATCGTTTGGTATTAAATCGAGTCATACATAGGAAATAAATCCGTGCTTTGTTTAGATGATTTCCAAGTGCATTGCCGTATAATCCTTTGGCAGTTAGTGGAGGAGAGAAGACTCGGGTTCATTTAGGCACTGTTTAATATTTCCGAAATGAAACAAAATAATAATAAAACATTTATTAACCATGAACCATACGATGATAGGATAGCATTTTACATGTACATCTTTGTTTTACAAAAATATCCTTTTGCAACCTCTGTGTGCATATTAAATTCCATATTTCTTTGTGAATTCTAGATTCCCAGCGCGTATTTAAGGGACGATTGCTCATAGAAAGGATTTATTTTTGAACAAAGAATAGTCATTCGCAAAGTTAAACATATGGGAGCAAATCAAATTTTGATTGGACCATTTGGCTGATCTACGTCCACCTTTTCTACTGCCTCCTGAATGTCTAAGTTTACCCGCCCGTAACCAAATGGCAAATTACTTATTTTCTTCTTGCTAAATAGGGAAATGAATGACCAATCAATCTAATTTGATATCGATACGAAACAAAGTTCATTTAAAATCTTGCATGAATAAAATTTAACTTTGAATAATTGTGGTTAGCAAATTGCGAAAAATTTTTACCGAAATTTTTTGTACAAATGATTGTCAATGAATAAGTTTCCAAATTTCCAAATTCGTAAACAATCAAATTTCCATTTTTAACATTGATTGCCCTTCGACACAAGCAAATAAATTATGAGGTGTGACATTAAAAATATAACGATAAATATCTTTTGGATCTCGACCCAAAATTGATTCTCAAATCATTATGGACCTGTAAGAAAAGATTAACATAGGAAAATTAAAGATATGTCGTTCTTTATTATACGCATAATTAATTAATTAATCAAATTAATCGAGAATAATACTTGTATATCCAAAATATATAAAAATGAGTCAAGTTGCCATCGCAAATAAATGTATTCACGAAACAAGCATTAAAAAAAAGAATAATTCATTATAAAAAAAATTTATTTATTTATTTCCAAAATTTAATATGAAAAATATTATAATTTCTTTAGCCTATTTTCTTATAACCATAATTACTGCTTCGGCAGTTATACGAATTGGTGATGACCTTGTACACTCTTGTACTACAAAGTGTCCTTTCACTCTTGCTAATGCGATTTTTGATCCAAATGGTCCTAAAATTGAAAAGATTTCGGAAGGTCCAATTAAGGGACTTGTGGTATTTGCTCAAGATGAAGTTGGTAGCACAACCGTCACAGGCTATTTCAGCAGAGGTTTCAAATCAACCAAAAACTACAAATTTTTAGTGGTGGATAACTGCGGTGATGTCGTACATGATTTGACAAAAAGATTGAAAGTAACAATTTATGAAGGTGGTACCAAAGCTTTCACCTATAAATTTGATGATCTGAACCTTGATTGTGATAAAGAAGGTATTCTTATGACAGAAGCTGAAAGAAATTGCAAAAACCTTTCTGTGCGTGGGAGAAGTGATAAATTTCTGAAAATTATCGAAAATGGTAGTACCAACAGTCAAGCGAAGATTATACTGAATCTAAAATGAGGTTTTAACACAGTTTATAGAGTATAAGGTTAACGAGAATTTTTATCAATTTAATATTAACTTATACCCTTTTAAAATCAAATAGAATTTAATTTTAATTTTAGTGTAATTTTCATTTGTCATTTTTCATATATTAGAAATTAATTTTGTACCGACATTTTTTAATCTAATGATAACAAATTTTTCAATAAATACAACATATTCGTATGTAAAATTTTTTGCAAATTATCGCGTACAATATTGTTGATCACAATAATATAATTCGTGGTTGGTAGCAATTTATAAATGACCATTTCATATGCACGACGTTAAACTTTACTTATTGGTCACTTGTTGGGAACTTTTTATTCCGAGATGGATTTCGGACCATTTCTGTTTTAGTTCCATTCTAACATAGCTGATCTGCTACTTGACGAAGATCTTTTTCAAATAAAAAAAGGATTTAAATCATTGATTTTACCCATTTTTTGTCTTAAGATTCATGAATTTTTCATTTTTATGAGTCATTTCATTTGGTAAATGCAAATTCAACTTGATATAATGAAGTATTTTATTTTTACAATATTCTTGATCATTTTGTTCGCAACATTACCCGTAAGATCACAAATCAATTCTTTTACATATGATGAAGATGATAATTACACTAACCCTATCATACTTTCAATGGAAAATTATGAAGATAACTCGATCGTTCTTCAAATCGGCAGTGTAAATCATTCGGATCATTTCAATTTTAAAAATGAAATATGCATGAATAGATATTTGTCACTTCGCAAGATTTTTCCTGACGGAAGAATTGAACCAGTTGACGTTAAGTTGGATATACAAGATTTAAATTTTTGTATTAGGGTAATTGATGATGAAGTATATAACCCTATAAGAATTTATGCTGTTAAGGAAAATTTTTTGCTAGTAACTTATACCGTAGTTACTGATCTCGATGATCCTACGACCTATGATGATCGGGCGATGGTAGTAGATTTAAATGGAAAATTTTATAGGTTAGAAAGAAATCAATTTTTTTATTTAATTTACATATTATAATTTGAGATTCTTTTATTCTTTTTATTTTTCTTTTATAGCAACGCCTCTCTGGGTAATGCCTTTTTTCATCCTAAAACTAATGAGTGGATGCCTAACTCTGCCAAGATAATTTTGAATGTTGATCGTGACAAGGGATTTTTTCGTTTAGGGGATAAAACAAATACAACTAATGCTTTCTGGCAGCAATTCATAATGTAATCTATCACATAACAATGAATATGCATTTAAAATTAATTATGGAAAGTAACTCGATTTTGATCTCTTTTTTTTAAAAAAAATTAAACAAAGTACCGATTATGGTGAAATAAAACTGCTTGCAGAAGATGTCATCATTTTTCCAGAAGATTTCGAAAGTGCTATACTTAAACCTGTCGCAATGATGGACGGAGGATACGCGGTTATATATTGCAATACTACTATATACGACAATACTACAAATTCAAAAGCCACTTTAAACGAGATCACGGGAGAAATTTCCGCCAAACTGTTACCTTATGGTAAAATGTCGAATCGAAAATCTGTCGTCCTTTATCAAACCCAAATTCAAGGAATAAATTTTAAGAACCTTGATTGCAGTATTTCTTTCGTGGGAGTTGGGCAAACTTGTATACTTTCTGCCAATACTACGACGACCGATTTTTTTTTTAAAATTGATTTTCTTTCGTCAGGAGCTGTATATAATATTCAATCGTTAAATAATACAATTCCCGAAAATTCAGAAGTTCAACATTATAACGTTAGATCACTTCCGTATGGAGGTTTTTTATTAGATGGAAAAGGACCCAATGTCATTTATGGTTACTATTTTAATGACACTAAAATTGATAATTGGTCATTGACAAATCCTATCAATACAAATATTTTGAATGCAAATTTAATTTTGCCAAATAATACATTCGTATTTGCACAACCCGAAGGATCAAAAAATTGGAGCTTGGGCTCAACTGATTTGAAAAAATTTGCTGGAGAAGGTAAAATGACGTGGAAAGTTAATGATTAAAAGTCAAAAAAAAAAATTAAATTTATAACTTATATGAATTTATTTATATTATAGATAATAGATATGGAAATTTACAAATTAACACCACATCTCCGTCAATTGACGATAATATTACATATGATATAAATTCTATTAAAATTCAATATAACAATCCTATCGAGTTATCAAATCGTAACATTATAATATTTCAAAATGAAAACGATATTGTGCGACAAAACGTTTCTGGAAGCAACAACGAGCATATAACACTTGAAGGAAATGGAACTATCGTTAACATTAATATTATCAATAGTACATTCAATCGGCCAGGTGAAAGATATTATGTTTTAATTGAAAATGGTTTTGTAAAGAGTCAGGAATTACAAGAACCTCTCCTTGGTTTAAAAAACAAAGATTGGTTTTTTACAACAAGTGAGTACTTTATACATTCTTCCCATTTGAAATTAAATTCTAATATATCAACAAACATTTTCAATTAGATATAAATGATGAAAAAAATTCAGATAAAGTTGCGGGAAGAGTTCGTTTGACTGCAAGTGGTACTAGTCATTTCGAGAATCTAGATAAAGTTGGACGTAATGATTTTTACACAAAATTAATGCAAGAATTAGCTCATGCGATACCTATTAACCAGGACCGTATAACGACTAATGGATGTGTCGAAATTGATAATTCAGTTTTTCCAAAACAAATAATTTTATCTATCATTATTAAGAAAGATGAAAACAGGCAAGAAAGATCGGTTGATTCGGCCGCTAAAGATATAAATACTTTGATTAATCATAAAACTATCACTTTTATCGCATTCGGAGAAAATTCAAAATATTTGGATCAAGATTATGGATACCAACTTTCTCGTAAGTAATCATTCTTAAAACAAATATTGTATCACAAATAATCACAAACTAAATTATATTATTGAACTTGTAAATAGCAAATTTATTGGAAGATTATAGATTTGCAATAATTGTAGTTATTGTGATCATAATCGGATCGTTTGGATTGTTCATTTATGCCAGAAACAACAATAGAGAGGTAAATAGCACGAATTGTAATTCCAATCGAAATACAAGTATCTAACAATTATTTATATAAATCTTATAACTTATGTTATTTAGGCAGATAATTTGGCAATCTTTAAACTTGTATCTATCATTTTTGATCTGGTTTTTGATATTTTATTTGTTTTTACAAAAGCAAGAAATGTTCATGGAATCTTTGTTCCAAGGTAATTAAATTCCGAAATGAATGATTTGACATTTCAAAAAATTTTTACAATATAATCCTTTCTTTTAAAGTGCAATATTTTTGGTAGTTCCATTTATTGTTGATGTAGCATTGGCATCAATGATTATACATAAAGAAAAAAAAAAACTAAATGAAAAATTCTCGGAATGGTCAAAAGATAATACGAAACTTTTGGGAACATTCACCTTATTAGCGGGAGCCGATATTAAAGCTTTTTATTTCCTTGAATCAAAAATAATCTTATTCAATCAGGATTGTTTTAATGCTAAATTTACTAACAATGCATTAAAATGGATATATCTCATAACTTGTTTAAATTTAGTGATTGAAGACATTCCACAAGTAATCATTCAGGTATATTATTTAATTTTTCTTATTCTTTATATTTATTGAAACCAATCATTAAGTTTTTATAAAAATTTTTATAGATTGTATATGCTGCAAACAGTGTTTATTATGACTTCGTGCCATTATTTACTCTAATTTCATCAATTGTAAACGTAATCATTAATATTATTGCATGTGTGATCAAGGGTAGTTATTTTGATAATGGTCATAATGATAATAATGTTCATAATGATAATTTTGATAATAATGATCAAAGTGATCATAGTGAACATAATGATAATGGTCAAAATGGTCAAAATGACACGATAGCAATCCTAGCGTGTAACGGATCAAAAGATGAAGAAGAGGAAAAAATTTGAACTTATTCGGTAGATTACTGAAACATTGTCTTTACTTTGAAAGCAACCATTTTAGTTTAGAATAGTTTGTAATAACTTATTATTATTATTATTATTATTATTTTTAAATAACATAGAAATTTTTATAGACTAATGTTGCAATTTTAATTGAATAAAGGAACACATTATTTTTTAGTTTTTTTTGTTAAATTAATAATTCCAAATTCTTCATTACTGGGCAAGTTGATTACGGGCCTTTGTAATAGAAGGGGGGAATGTCATCTAGCCTCTTGGATTGAATTTATAAAATGGATGACGTATATAAACTTGTAAGCAACGCTATAAAACCATAAACTTTTTTTTGATTATATATGAGACGGTAGAAGATAAATTATTTTATGAACATGTGTAACCATTCAATTTTTTGATTGCGTCAAATGACCAAACCCGAAAATCTTTAATTAAATTATCAAAATGTTATATTACAACGAAATGATTTCTATAGATTCGATTCTCATCCTATTTGTGAAACAGCTATTAAGTTCGTCTCAAATATAAATGTTCATTTTATGATTTTCATCTCCACGTGTTTTTTGTCGGCACCATGTGACGAATTATGTAAAGCATCAAATATTTGAACTGTAAAAATATTGTCCGATTTCCTAATAATGACCATTAATATTATTGTTGCCATAAATTTTCGACAACATATCCACCTAAAAATTTTGGTTTCAATTTTGAATGAAGAAATTGAGGTATAATTTCAATATCTTATGGTTCATAAGTTCTTGATGCGAATTTGTTGGTCACGATTTTGACAATTTTATGTTGACGGCATTCAAATTTGATTGGGTGATTTAGTCGACCACATGATCAAAATTTTCATCCACGGATTCCTCTAGGTTTTTACTCTGAAATTATGTTGATTTTAGCCGGAATTATAATCACGATTTTTTCGATAAAATCACGCGCGAATTTTGAACCATCCCCTGGATACCCTAATGCGAATACTAAACAAATATCATATTTTTTAGTTGAGGAACAAATAAGAATCAATAGCTTCTTTTGCTGAAGAGTGATGTGTGTTTAACGATCTTAGAATATTTAAAAGATAATGAATTTTTTTCTAATATTTTGAGGAGATAATGAGTTAGATTTGACAAATTACGAAATAAATCTTCTAAAGTAATTGAAACAAAATGTAATTTTTTTTTTATTTCTTTTTTTAATAATTTCTGATCAACAAAAGCTTGAATCAACCCATATAAACAAGTGTCTGAAGAAATAAAAGAGAATAAGTTCAAGTCTTAAACCCAAACCAAAAATTTATGTATGAATGCTTTTCTGCGGAATTATAATTAAGTAATGGAAATCTGAATATAAAAAAATAACATTTCATAAATTGATAAATGAAAGTATAGACTTATCTGTTACAAACTTTATTATTATATAGTGCAATACTTTGATATAATTTGGTGGGAAATACTATACTCGAGCGGAATATTTCGGGGGCAAAAGGTACTTGGTAAAATGTACGCCATTCTCTGACGAACTACAACTTTAAATTTTGTAGTACAACAGTTCACAAAATTTTCATATAAATCTTGACTAACGCTAATCATTCGTTAAAATTAGTCTAAAAAAAATTATGATTAATATTTTTAAGCCAATTTTAAGCTTACTTTATACCCTTACATTAGAAATTTTAATTAAAGAATTTAAACCTTTTAATAATGATTTAATACAGAAATGTCAAATGGAAACAGTTGTCCCATATGGAATAACTGAATGGATCCAAGATAGAGATTTACAAAATATAAAATATTTAACTAAATGTGGATGTTCTGAAATATACAAGTAAAAAGTAATTATATTTTAATTATATATGTTAAGGTATATAAATTAAATAGTTTACATTCTAAATAACAATTATAATTAAATTTGTATTTTTTTTTTTTTTTGTAAAAATTAATTATAATACTATTATTTGACTTACCATCTAATTCTTTGTAGGCATTATAATATGTAAATGTGAATAATAATACATGCATGCTATTACATTCCATAGAGAAAGCTTTTTTAACATTTGAAATTGCAAATTATAAAAAAAATTTTTATAGAATACATTTAATTTTTGGGGCTTTTTATTACTTATCTTTTAATATACTTTTCCGACAATGTTATAAATTTACAAGAAAAATAAAATTTTATTTCTACCCAAAACAATTTTTTAGACGTGTTAAGTTATTCTTAAATTTAGAAAATTAAATAAAAATTATAATAATGCTTTCCTTTGACAAACTTTCTTTTATAAGCATGTCTACGATACTACATTGTATCTATTATATGAAGTCGGCTACTTTTTTCATTTTAAAATAATCCACCCTTTAGTCACTATTTTGTAGTTATGAATTTTTTTTTTAATTTTTCAATGCTTGAATTCGTATCTATGATGCTGTGAGGTTATTTATTTCTATAACCTTATTATAATTCGTATGCTTTTTTTTTCTCCTCTAATAATCTTCGTGACTCAATTTTTTTTTAACATGAACGAAGCTTGCCGCCTCTACGCGGCGTAGGAGAAGCAGTTATCGTTATTCAATATCTGACTAAATGCAAGCATATACAAAAAATATTTTGTTAATTGTGAAAATTAATTAAGTCCATTATTTATAATAAAATAATATTAAAATAATATTATTAAGTTGTTTTATAGATTTAATCATAAAATGGATGTATTCATTAAAATTATAAAATTTTATAACACGTACAGTATATTCTAAAAATCAATCAACAAGAATAAATCGTTAGATATATTCTATTAACTAAACTCGTAATTTAAAACTTCGAATCTTCCTATTTACAATATTAATTTAATTTATTTAATTTATAATTTGAAGTTGATAAAATCAATAAAAAATAATAAAAATATAAAAATAAATAAACACGTTAATTTAAAATTTTTTAATCATGTTTAAGGCAATTTTATTAAAAAAAATTTATTTTATGTCTTTCGATGTAAATGTACATTTGCTATATAAGGATTCAAAAGTCAAGCTTAATATTATTTAATGAATTCAATAAATTTTATTAATCTAATAACGTATATTAGCTTTAATGTATTTTTTCAATTTTATCATTCTAATTCTATTAATTCAACGTACCCTGTCGACGCGTTATCATTCTTATCATTCTAGAGAATAAAAAAATGTCTTTTATCCTTTATTATTTAACTAATAAGATTTATTGGAAACAAATTATTTTTTCATCATACAAGTAAAAGAATAATCTAAAATTGAACCTTCAACAGCATATGCTACAATAAACGTCGGATATGTCTAAACCTCATATAGCAACTGAACTAACAAAAATTTAATTTATCAATCAGCGCAAACTTTAACATTATTTAGTAGTACCAGTCGGGACAAATTCTGGAGTCGACTCAGTTAGCCGTTAGAGACTTTTCAGTCGACTCAGCCGTCGACTGAGTCGAGACACTCATTTGAATTTAGCGACCATAATTGTATTTAATATCTTAATATCTATCAAAAATTTTTAAAATTTAATTAATGTTGCAAAAAGATAGACAATTATAAGTTTCATCATAATAATGTTGACAAGAATCCCATTTGACTAAAAATTTGAAGTTTTTATTTAATTAAGAATTTCACAATATTCTGACCTTATATCAAATTTGGAACAGCGACTCAGTCATGGCTCAGTCATTGAAAATTCCGAAGTCGACTCTAAATGATTTTTGCAGAGACGACTCAGCCGTCGACTCTGACTCCAACGGCTGATACTACTAACATTATTCTTTTCTCCATGTTAACAATGGAATCGATGAATTTACAAAATATTATAGCAAAGATAATTAACAGCGATTTATTAATATTAACAAGATTTACCAAGAATTTAAAGAAGAAACAAATTACTGCTCTTTCGGCTCTCAATAATATATGCCTTGCCTGGATGCTGGAACACAATGTCGATTACTAAAAATATAATTAGTCGTGAACGAAGTGAAGGACTATGCTGGGTGACACAAAAATGTCCCGCTCAAAATTGAGTCGATACGTGATTGGTCACACTTGTGTTCCGGACTTAACAACGGGTTCCGAACTGTTTCCTAGTAGTATAGGTGATAATAATAATATATTATTTTTATTATAAATTACACTCGGATAACGTTAGTAGTCAAATTAAATTAATCAGAAATTCCGTTTGAACTTAAACCTTAATACCCCTCATCTAACCCTAATTTACTTTTTATTCTCATAAAAGTTATATGACCAGCGTTCCGTAAAGTTGTAAATTTTCTGGTTTTATCATGCATTGTTACTATGTAATAAAGTGAACTCAAATGCTGCACTATCATGCCATTCAGTTTATTGCAAATACCACAGTTACTCACTTCGTACCTTTTAACTATTTATTATTTACATAATTCTACAAAACACAAATATAACTAATTTGATAACATCCAAAAGTTTTATTTTATTATCCGATCATAATAAAATTTTTTTATTTTATTCAATCCAATTATTATTAACATTGATAAAACTTCTACTTGCGAATAATAAATATATTTTAATTAAAATTCTTATAATTACTGCAGTATTTGGATTGTAATGCTGTGCTATCATCACCTGACCTGTTATCGTTATACAAGAAATTTGGTTGAAAATTTTTTTTTTTTTTAAAAAAAAAATTTTTTTTTTATAGCAATGTCTGATAGTAACAATAAAGGTAAAAGTGTAATAGGCAAACTGAAAAATATTTTCACCAAACAAAAAAAGGAAATAAACGGTATGAAGTTCATGCCTCAAATGAGTTTCTTTGACGGTTATTCAGTAGTATCATTAATTAATTTCAAAAATTTCCATAAATAAATACATTATGATAGAGCCAGTTTCGAATGCTCCTGATGCCCCTACATTAAGTGAATTATATGGTAATGAAATTCATTTATTTATTTGAAACTATAATTTTTAATATTAATTTTTTTTAAAAAAATTTAATGGTTGATAATACTTAGATTGTAATCTATTAGACTTTACTATATTTTAAATTGTATCATTTAAATTTAGTTAAACCAATATTTATTAATCAGAATACTACTATAGGGAGTAAGTTATTTTTATTATTATATTATAAATATTATAATATCAACTTAAATAATTCAAATTAAATTATTTTTAATATTTTAGTCGGTAAGTTATTTTTAAATATATATATTATTATACTTTTAATAATAATTTTACTTTTACTAAATTTCATTTGAAAATAATATCGATATAGATGGTAAGTAATATTTATTGACTGTTAGCATCTAATAATAATTTTTATTATAATTTAATAAAAAATTATATTTTTATTAATAATAATATAGAAAGTAAGATATATAATTTAATAAATTATGCTTTTATTATAATTTAAATTCAACAAAATTTTTATTTTAAAAAAAATATTTATTAAATAATAATACAATAGATAGTAAGATTGATTATTAGTATTTAATTATACTTTTTATTGTAATTTTAACTCAACTAAATTTTTTATTTAAAAAAATAATTAATATTTAGTTTGTAAGTTATTTTTATTGATTATTAGTATTTGATTATACTTATATTGTAATTAAACTTAACTAAATATTTTATTTAAAAAAAATAATTAATAATCAATAATATAATAGATAGTAAGTTATTTTTATTGATTATCAGTATTTAATTATACTTTTTATTGAAATTTAAACTCGACTAAATTTTTTATTTAAAATCAAAAAACTAAAGGTAGTAAGTTATTTTATTGATTATCAGTATTTAATTATATGTTTTACTGTAATTTAAACTCAACTAAATTTTTAATTTAAAAAAATAATTAATATTTAGTTTATAAGTTATGTTCATTGATTATCAGCATTTAATTGTACATTTTACTATAATTTAAATGTAAACAAATGTTTTATTTAAATCAAAAAATATTACTAAAGGGAGTAAGTTATTTTATTAATTATCAATATTTAATTATACTTTTTATTATAATATAATCTCAACTAAATATTTTATTTAAAAATAAAAATATCATTAAAGCGGGTAAGATATTTTTATTAATTAGTATTTAATTATACTTTTTACTGTAATTTAATCTCAATTTAATTAATAATTAATAATATAATAGATGGTAAGTTATTTTTATTAGTTAGTATTTAATTATACTTTTTATTGTAATTTAATCTCAACTTAATTAATAATTAATAATATAATAGATGGTAAGTTATTTTTATTAATTATCAGTATTTAATTATACTTTTTACTGTAATTTAAATAAAACTAAATTTTTTATTTAAAATCAAAAAACTAAAGGTGATAAGTTATTTTTATTGATTATCAGTATTTAATTATACTTTTTACTATAATTTAAATTCAAACAAAATTTTTATTTAAAAAACAATTAATCTTTTAGATTGTAAGTTATATTTTTTGATTATCAGTATTTATTATATGTTTTTATGTAATTTAAACTCAACTAAATTTTTTATTTAAAATCAAAAATATTACCAAAGCAAGCAAGTTATTTTTATTAATTATTAGTATTTAATTATACTTTTTCTATAATTTAAAATTAAATTAATTTTTATTTAAAAAAATATTTAATAATTATAATAAATAGTAGGTTATTTTTAAATAATATTATTTAATTATATATTTAATATATATATTTAATTTTATTTAATATCAAATTTATTTATAAAAATTATTAAATATAATTAATTTATACAAATTTAGCAAGTTTATTATTTTTTTATAATTTATAATTCAATTATAATATTAATATAAATTATTATTTAAAAAAAATAGGAATATGTGTTATTTGTAATAAAAAAAATACCGGATATAAATAGTGTAATAATTGTAATTCTAAATTATTACAACAAAATTTTTCTAATTGGTCTAGTAAAAATAAATTTATTAATAAATTTATTCAAGATATTCAATTAAATGCTAAAAATAAAAGGCAAATGTTAGAATGGATTTCTTATAAATAATTTACAAATATTAAGTATCTTGATAAAGGAGGATTTAGCATTATATATAGTATTATTTGGAAAGATAGACTTATTATTTATTACTCATATAATGATAAAAATTGGATTAGAGAAAATAAAATAAAAGTATCTTTAAAATGTCTTGATAATTCATCAAATTTAAATGAAGAATTTTTAAATGAGATATGAAATTAATAATTATTTTAATTATAAATAACAAATTTTTAAATAAATTTTTATTATTTTAGTGGAAACTTCATTATGAATGTTTTAGTCAATTATATAAATATTCAGATGAAAACCTTATTCAATTATATGGATTTACTCAAGATCCAAATATATTAAATTATATAGTAGTAATGAAATATGCAGAGAATAGTAATTTAAGAAAAAATTTATTAAATATTGTTAAGAATAGATCGATCATTAAATTGTTACAATTATATAATATTATTAGTGGACTTAATGAAATACATCAAAAAAATCTTATTCATTGTGATTTTCATCATGGAAATATTTTAAATGTCAGAAAAAATATTTTATCCATTAGTGATTTAGGATTATGTAGACCTATAGAATATTTTCAATCATCTAAAAAAAATGATATAAATAATATTTATGGTGTTTTACCATTTGTTGCACCTGAAGTTTTAAGAGGTCAATCTTATACTTTGGCTAGTGATATATATAGTTTTTCTATGATTATGTGGGGATTAGTATCTGGAGTTTCACCATTTAATCATGAAGCTCATGATTTTCAACTTGGTTTAAATATTTGTAAAGGCAAACGACCTAAAGATATTGGAAATGCTCCACAATGTTATATAAATTTAATGAAAAGATGTTGGGATGAATGTCAATCAAAAAGACCAACTGCAATAGAAATTAAAAAAATTATTGAAAGTTGGTATAAAAATATTATTGTCAAAGATTTTGATAAAAATTTAATAAATGAAATTGTAGAGTTTTATAAAACAGATAAAGTTTTAAATCAAGAACAAAATAATAATACAGATAATGATAACATTTTCATGGAATCTCATTCTCAAGCATATCATACAAGTCGTTTACTTGATTTTACTGAAAATTTAAATAAAATTTTAAATCTTGAAAATAAAAATTTAAAAATTAGTCAAAATATAGGTAATTCTTATAAATTTATAAATTTATGAAATAGATAAAATTCAATTATTATTTCAATTCTAATAGATATTTTAATTTAATAGAATCTTTAAATATTTCAAACAATTAATATGTATGTATTATTCTTATTAATTTTATAATTAATTATTAATTAAATCTTTTTATAAATATAAAGATTAAACTGTATGAATTTAATTATCTTAAGTAAATTTCTGACTCAAATCATATCTGTTAGACTTGAATTTTAAGGTTTATAACTTTAGTTGACTGAGTATGTGTAAACTTTTTTTTAATTATTTTAATTATATTTTTATAATTACAATACTATTATCAATATTAGTAAACATGAATTTTTTTTATAAAAATATTATATCATTTTTATATATGAAATTTATTTTAGAGTAACAAATTTTGTATAAAAAATAAATATTATATTTTATAGAAATAGTTATATGAATCTTAAAATAAAATTGGTAATTTGATTGTTAATATTCAATCAGTTGTGTAAACTTTAATTTGATCGCTATATAAAAATGAACAGTCACGTTTAAATTTCAAAGAATACTAAATGGTACTTATTATATTACTGAAATTTTTATAAATAATTTTTAATAAATTAATTACTAATCAAAAAAATGCATTAAATAGAATAAAGACTATAAAATGTTTAATTTTCTACTAAAAACTTATATAATAATAACATATATCGTTCTTATAATCGTAATTTATATCACATAGATATTGCAAATTTTTAACATCTGTGTTAGTTTATATACTATAACATGAAGCAAAAATCTCATTATTATTGGAAAGTCAATTTTAATTCAAAACTCTTAGACTAATTATTAGATTTTAATTAATTTAAAATAAAAAAAAATATTCTTAAAAATTTTTTTTAAATTATTATTTTTATGCAAATAAAAGTGATGTGATTAATGGATTTCAATAATTTAAAATTTTTTAATAGTTTTCAAATTTGATTGTAATACTACAACAATCAGAATTATTATTATTTAATCATACAGTATATTTAATTTTGATTCAAAAAGCTATAGTATTGATATTATTTTATTGTCTTAAAATTTTCTAAAATAATTTAACAAAATGTTTAAACTGAGTTTCCTGTCTAGGGTGACTCATTTAATAAATGATAAATAAACAAACTATTTTATGATGAATTATTCTATATTCTATATTTCTATCTAAAATTCTATCGATTTACAATAATTCTAAATTATATATAAGTGTAACAATAAATTTTTATAATTTTAAAATATCCTTCGAGACATTATTTTTAATGATATTTAACAAAATATGAAGGAATTTCAAATATCTCAGGTCGTCATCCTAAAGGTTCAATGAATACTGGCAAAACAGATAAATTAAGAATCAATAATAAGAACTATTTTAAGAGCCTTTTAATTTTTGAATTCTCATATTTATTTTCTCAACCAAAAATAGCCTTCCACAAGATGAATATTACATCATGAATTATAAAGAAAAAGGTGTCTTTACCTGTCCAATGATCAAAAGAAATTAGTCGATCATATTTCGTACACATTGAACAGGGAACACAAAAAGAAATGAAATCATCTCATCTTTAATAATTTTTTTAAAAAAAAATAAAATAAAAATTCGCATCCTACGAAGATACTCTCATACTGTAAATTCAAAAAATCCTTCGATGCTTTTACTAAAATTTAAAAGTTGACTCAAAGATAATTAAATAAAATTTTAAAATACAAATGAAAAAATATCCTCTTCCGCCGCAGTGATTTTATTTTCTTGATTTACTTCAGGTTACAGGTGACTTGTCGGGATATTATCTTAATACTAATTTAAATTTTGAAAATAATTTTGTTACGATACGACGTATATTTTTCTTCTGAAAATAAGCAACGGGTGATACCTTCCTATTTTAGTAATTATTCGTCATAAATATTTTTTGTCATATTTGATAATAAAATTATTGTATGTATGTAGAGGAATTCACTTTCTTTAATTTGTATTTACACCTGTTTCTAACGGTTTAAAAAGCAATCGCGAAAAAGAATAAAAATAACTTTAGAATAAGTTTTATATATAAGATAAATGAAAGACCGGTCTTTTTGTACCTGACCAATCCAATCCTATTTTTTTTCTTTTTTTATGCATTGTTTCAGATTTTAAGATTCTGAATATAAAATGTGTGTACTTGGCGGGTTTCTCTTTTTAACTTAAGAAACGTTAACATTAATAGCATTCCTTTTTTTAGATGTCGGCAAGAATTTCTGTATTGTAAATAAAAGCCAAATAATATAATAAATATTTTTATATTATATTTAGAGAAACAGGAATGACTGATATTTTACGCATTTAACGTAGAGCGACTCTCAATATCCTAGTTTCATTAAATGAATGAAATTTAATAAGGCTACGTAACCTTAATAGGGATCAACAATCCCGTTTTCATATAAATTTCATCAAATAGCGATCGGATAGCTATAAGATTTTTTAAACATGAGCATTCCAAATAATTTTTTTCAAGTTTCGAGCAAAAATCCTTTTCGATTTTTTCAAGAATATTCCTATCTAGAAAAAATCTTTATCGTTTCATGTAATCCACATAACAAATGAATAAGTTGTTCTTTATCAGATGGATTTTAGTTCAAAATATATCTTTTTCATGATTTTCCCAATCAAATAATATTGGATATCAAACTTCTATTGATCTTTTAAATAACTTTATACTAGCAACACTAGGCATCTATTTTAATCTTTTTCATGGAAACTGATTTGAAAAATATATTGAAACAAATTTTCAGTACTGGACAGTAATTCTAAGATCTAGATGCAAAAATTAATAACAAGCTTATGTTAGCATTTTTTTAGATATTCAGTTTGGCGTGTCCTATAATCAACTTACTTACATAATGCTGACGAATATCCAGTTGCAAACTTATTCGACGTCATATCAGCTCAAAAATTAATACACTAGAGTGGCTTAGGAGTGAATTTTTATTGATATGAATATGGTTTTGCACGATATTTTCAACAACTAGATCACATCCTTATACCAAAAAAAGCTGGTTACAATGACAAAACAAACTGCAATTTTCTTTTGAAAAACTTTTAAGTAATAAAAGAAATAGATAGTTAAATCCGAAGATAAAAGAGTCAAAAAACAAAATTATTATTTTCCACCACTTACCAGTGGTTTTTCTGAAGGAGATTTACCTACTGGATTTACCTGCCAAAAAAAAAAGAAAAAAACCAATACTTCGCATCTATCAAATCAAGATACCTTTTCGATTGGGATCAATATGAAGATATGTTCACAAATGAAAAGATTTTATCCTGTATGTTCCGTAAGTATGGGACTAAATGTATCTTCTTGTTTTGAATACTTGGGATAGATGAGCATATAATGAGCATTTGGAAATGAATATGAATTTCGAAGAAGAATTTGAAGATACTACAAACAGTGTTGGACATTTATCTAATTGGACATATAAACTTGTATATGTCCAATTGGACATCATATATGTCCAAATCCAATACTGACTACAAATGAGGAGGATATATTATTATACGAAACTGAAGAATTTCAGAGTATAGCACAATTGATGAAGGGCTTGCAAAGACGATATCAGGTATAAGCGCTAATTTTATAAACTTAAAATATAGATTTTTATTATTTTAATGCCTTGCTTTAGAATTTAGCAAAAATACATTAAAATTACAGCAATATCCAATATATTGCAAGATATAACCATTTTAATTGATGAATAAAATATTATATCAAAATGTATAAAATAAAGTTGTGTGCGATATTAATTGGCTGTTTTTTGATCACATGAGATAGATTGTTAATTATCACGTGAAATTGAACAAATAAACAGATTTTAACCATGTGATCTTTTCGCAAAAATAGTTTTAATTTTTTTGAAAACAACCCTTTTATCGTCACAGGAACCCAGGTAAACTACTTGCGTATCGGACGTCAGAGACGACATTATTCACTTATTATACTTCGATTTGAAGAACTCTATTGAGTGGGATATCATCGAGTTCCATCGTTTTTTCGTAGAAAAAAACAAAGATAGATCGGAAAAACTCGAGTACAAGTGGGCTACAAACAAACTCAACAAGAGTTTGCGAAGTATTGGTAACACATTAGCCGAAAAGGCATTAAATCTTCAAGAAACAGCTAAGGTAAGTGTAGTTTTTCCTTGTATAAATGTGATGTTGCAACATGAACAATGGTTTAGTTGGTTTAGATATCTACGACTACGAGGGAATACTGCTTGATGCACTGTTTATGATCTGATGAGTGACGATTTTCGTGGACGGCTAGTTTTTAGTAATAAGATTACTTTAATTGGGTACTTTAATTGTACTATCAACTGCGACAACGTGGGAATTCTGCTTGATGCACCGTTTATGATCTGATGAGTGACGATCGTCGTGGCGTAAACACTTTATTATCTGTAATAACCTACGATTAAAACTAAAAATTACATAGCGAGAACGTCGAAATGAGGATTTTTAGAATAAATTTTGAGATCTGTTGAAGTCGAATTAAAAGAAGAAGTTAACGGATTTTCACGAGAAATATTATTGCTATTTAATCTAATAGAGCTTACACACGAAATTATTTTACTGCAAAATAAGTTATAAGACTATTACAAGCAACATAAGAGAATCAAATCTATGCGAGTAAATTTAATCATGGTGTCTTGGAGTCTAGATAGTTTAATCACTTCAATAAGCATGAGAGTGAGTTGAACAGAATGAACCTAATGAATTGAAAAAAAAATATGGTTAAATCCGATGGGTCGCCAGGCGTCCACGTATCTCATTTTTAACAAACACACCACACAAACAGCTCCTGACAAAAGAGACAATAGCAAAGAATGTATCCTGTAGTTCATAGCGGCTTATGCAGTATCATTAATTGCTTTTTCTCTTCGGTTGCAGTCGCGCTGACATAAGTACCAGGGTTGAAATCGCATATATCGAATCTTGAAGTTCAACACGAAGACATTGTCAAAGAAATAAAGCGTCATTCATGTGACCATGTCAAGCTAGTCAGCTTGCCGGTATCACTGGTCACATGGCTGCGCATTGTTCTTGCTATGCGTATTGTAATGAAATGATATTTTGAAGTTTTGAACTTAAGCTGATAATTCTTTGTAGATAAGTTTGATAAAAGGTGAATTGCCATTGAAGGATGTTAATGAATATGAAGATGGCTTGCGTATTGTCTTTCGGGTACATTAATCGAAAGTATTTAACAACTATTAATGCAGTTGAAAGAAAATCTGACGCGATATAATCATTCTAAGTCATACCATGATTCGTTGTGCAAAATATCACACTATTGAAAGGCACGCATCCGAAAGAAAATTTATATTAGTACAGGTTTCTCTTCCATTCAAGTATATCGAATATGTATTTGAACTGGTAAAGTTCAACTGGTATGTCTTAGTCTCTTAGACTGGAGTTTTTTTTTCTTGTTATATTTTATTTATTTCCGAATTTATCTAGGGTGGAGAAAAGTATGATGATGACTGAGGTATTTGTCGAAGATTCAGACAAGAAACGACGTCTTACAAAGTAGGTTGGAACTGCCCTAAAAATTCTTAACTGGTTAATAACCAGTTAAAAATTCTTTAACCGGTTTTATTGCATCTCCAGTGTTACAGACTTTTACAATTAATATAAGAATCTGACAACAATGCGGACACCAAGAGATTTTTAATATCACTGATGGAAGCAAACCATTCATGTGATTGAGAACATCTCCAGCGTAGATGTGTTTTATAATTGATGTAAATATCTCTCTCCATTTCTGCTACATGCTAATTCTTTTGTATATACAATATCAAGTTTCTCATGTATACCTACCCAATATGGGCGCCAAGTCCCTCTTTGAATACTAGAAATCATGAATGTCCTTCAGAATATTTTCAAGGATGTAGAGTTCGTCTGTTATGATAAGAACTAGAAAGACACATTCTAACTCTTTTATTTCGCGAGATTCTGAGCAAGGTAAAATTGATGATTATTTTCGTATTCCCAGAAATACATTTTTCATGGCTACTGAAATATTTAGTTTTTTATTGTGTAATAAAAACATCATGAATGGAGATTTTTGATAGATCAAAAAGAACATTTTTTTGATAGTTTTACTGCATTCCCAAAGCATTGGAATTTCACAACTGATATACTCTTTAGAAAAGCATTTTACTCATTGAAGAATTTTTCATAATTGAAACATTATGTATCTATCATTTAAAAATTTTTTTTTTTGGCATTGTGATTTATAATTGTCCTACTTTCAAAATACTAAACATTCAGATTATTAATCCCGAAAATAAACACATCCCGACCTACTGAATTATATATCAACTGAAAATAAGCATACCAATTAAAAAAACGATTTGCGAAGACAATTAAATTATTAATATTATTTTACTCTATCGCCATCACACAATTATCATTATCATCCATCTCAATCTGAAAATTCTATTTTCATCATTTCATTATTCAATGAATACGCTTTCTTCCATACTGCTTCGCATAATTAACTATTGCTTCTTTTATCCAACAGAATATGAAAAACAAGTACGTTTTGAAACCTAACGGTTAGAAGCTTTTGTTTGACAATATGCTTTCGTTTGATATGTGAAATAAATGTTAAATGAATAGCATTTATGTTAATGTAAAATCTGCACTACAAATAATTTTGAATTTTTTTAATTTTTCAAAATTTAGCCGAAAATAAGCATTTTGTCTCAATATTGAAAGCGACAATAATAATAAACCTTGAACTAAGAAATTTATTCTCATACATGATAATTTAATATTTAAATTTTTTACTGAATAAATATTTATTTATATAAATGATATTATTATATAATATAACTACTATGATGAATTATTGTTCTCCTTGATCTAGCTCAATCCTATTTTTATTCCATCTATAAATTAAAAATCCACAAGCAATTATTATAACTGCGCCCACAGTTCCTCCAATTGATGCGGATATAATTTTAATTGTACTATTAGAATTATTTGCAACAACATTAACTGGTGATTATTGTGGTATTGATGAGTTAGATTTAGTCGTTTCATTTGCACTTGTTATTTCAAATGAATCAACCCACGAATAGTTTCTAATATCCATTATATAAATATTAGAATTCTTTATTGGCAATAGATCGGCATTTGGTTGTGGAATATTTCCTATCGAAATACATTAAAGCTACAATCATATAATTTCCAACCAGATTAGCTGAATGGCCAGTAAGAGATGGAACCTGACCAACATTTGAATTAACTTTTGGCACCGTCAACTCAAATTGTTCTGATTCCATATTTCAAAAAAAACAAATCTGGAAGAACTTGTAAATTACTGCTACCTTAGAACCACCATAAACAATGATTTTATCACCTGGAGCTATTTTAAGAGAGAAAAAGCTAATTATTAAATATATTGAAATAATATTGAAATATTAATTAATTATTAAATACCTAAAACCGCTGTATGACTAAAACGATTTGAATTTTATTTGAAGCTATTGCAATCTATAAAAATAAATTGATATTAACTAATTTAAATTTTATTCATAATTTTATTAAATCTTGTAATGTTAATACATACTTTCACTGACCAAGTTAAGGTCTTTGTATCAAAAAGGTTAATGATTTGATTTTAATGTCAATCGATGTTGCAGTAGCTTCTCGAGTCTCTGTACTACCAATATATACAATAACTCCATTAGACAATAATGTTGCGGTATAAGAATTTGCAGCATACGGTTTACTAGCTGGAATGATTAACCATGATAATTCAGCTGTATCTAGGACGGCCATATCATTGTAACGTATAATTGTTTGTGAACCTAACGTAGGTCCAGTAAATCCACCAACAATATATATTTTCCTTCATACTTCTGCGCCTTCCAGGTGGGTTCCTTCAATATTAGGCACATTCCACGATAAGGATTTTAAATTTAATGAATGTACGTTTGATACAAATTCATCTTTATTTAAATTATTGCGCATTAATCCACCGAATAAATATATAGTTTGTTCCTTTTCATTCAATAAAGCAGTTCCCCGGCAACTTTTGAATGGTATTCCGGCATTTTGCGTAAGTGAAATCCATGGTGGAGCAATCAGATCAAAAGATTGAGATAAATCGAGATAAAACACTTGGTTTGTACAAGCCTTAGCATTTTCAACAAATCCTCCAAAGAAAATACAGCTTATTGTCAATAAGGACAGTAGAATGAGCCGAACGTCCTTCAGGTGTAAATGAATAAACTCTTAAGAATAAATAAATATTCATATCCTTTGTTTGAAAAAACTTAACAATGTTACACTGCATCTCAAACACTAGGAGAACATCATTGTCATAATGAGATAAAAAATGGATTTTTTTTTTTTTTGCAAAATTGGAAATCTATTTATAAAAATATTCGGGCATAATTTACATAAACCGAAATTCGACCAGTGTTAACCCTGGGATTGAAATCACCATCTGCAATGTAATACGATATTCCGGAATCCTTTATTCTGGTAATATATCATTAATAACGTAGGTTATCACAAGCGGAGTCTATATGAAGACAAGATGAAGGGTTAAAAGTGTAATATGTGTTTTTATTAGATATTAGAAATCCGTCAGCCAATCACAAAGACTCGCAACGATTCGGAATTAAATGGTACAAAATTATTTAACTATTATTAACTTTTCATTTTTAAAAATATTTTACCTTTTTTTAAAAAATTTATCTAAACAACATATGAAAAGTAGTTATTTAAACTTGTGTTGCTTAGCGATCATTATATTAAGCTCATTCTTTCCAATTAATATAAAAATAATGGTAAGTCAAATCTATTATTTTAATAGAATGCATTGCAAAAATATTATTTATAGAAAAATTAACGAACACCTTCCAGCTTTAAATTTTCCATCTTGAAATAATAATATTTGTAATTGCCCTAAGATACACAGCAAAATTCAAATACTTTCAAACATACTAAGTACTAAATCAATTTAATAGTAATAATTTGAGAAATGTATTAATTAAAAAAAAATTATTCATTGCAAAATTTAAAAAATAAAAGTTAATGTATGATTAGGTTATTACGCTATATAATTATTATAATTATTCTCAACAATACTTCCAGGTAAATTATGTTGTTCCCCATTAATGAATCCACGTTGTTCATTCCTACTTCTATTCCATCTATAAAATAAAAATCCACATGCAATAATTATAACGGCGCCTACAGTTCCTCCAATAGCTGCGATTATAATTTTCATTGTTACCAAGTCACTATTAGAATTATTTGCAACAACAATAGTTGGCGATGAATTTGTTGTTGGGTCAGGATTTGTCGTTATATTTGCACTTGCTACCTCAAATGAATTAACCCACGTATAATTTCTAATATCCATTATGTAAATATTAGAATTTTTTAATGGTAATGGACTGGCATTTGGTTGTGTTATATTTCCTATCGAAATGCATTAAATAAATTATTGAAATAAATATTTTAATAAAGGAATGTAAATTATTTTTACTTACCAAAAGCAACAACCATATAATTTCCAACAATATCAGCTGTATGAGCTGTAAGTGATGGTGGAAGCTGTCCATTAACTGGTGGCACCATAAATTCAAATTGTTCGGTTTCCATATTTAAAACAAACAAATCTGGAACAACTTGCGCATCATTTATACTTTTAGCACCACCATAAATAATGATTTTTTTACCATCTGGAGCTACAAAAAGTGACAAATAAATTAATAGAATTAAATATTATATAACATTAAATCATTAAAATATACCTAAGACTGCAGTATGTCTAAAACGATTTTGAATTATATTTGAAGCTGTTGCAATCTATAAATAAATAAATTGATATCAACATTAAATTCTAACTATTATTTTATTAAATATTATTATCTTTATACATACTTTTACTGACCAAGTTAAGGTATTTGTATCAAAAAGGTTAATGTTTTTAATGTCAACTATTGTTGCAGTGTCTTCAAGTGATTCAAGACCACCAATATATACAATAACTCCATTAGATAACATTGTTGCAGTATATGAACTTTGCGCATACGGTTTACTAGCTGGAATGATTACCCATGATAATTCAGCTGTATTTAGGATGACCATATCATTGTAACGTATTAGTGTTGCTGAGCCTAAAGTCTCATCCACATATCCACCAAAAATATATATTTTTCCGGTATTATCAATAACCCCATTTATATTTCTGCGTCTTTCTGGTGGAGTTCCTTTGACATTAGGTACATTCCAAGATAAAGAATTTAAATTAAATGAATGAACATTTGATACAAAAGCATCTTGTCTCATATCGTTACGCATTAATCCACCGAATAAATTAATAGTTTGTTCCTTATCATTCAATAATGCAGTTCCCCAGCAACTTTTGAACGGTATTCCGGCATTTTGCGTAAGAGATACCCATGGAGGAGCAGTTAAAATAAATGACTGAGATAAATCGAGATAGAACACTTGATTTGTGCAAGTATTAGCATTATCAACATATCCGCCAAAAAAATACAGTTTATTCTCAACAAGGACAGTAGAATGAGCTAAACGTCCCTCAGGAGTGAATGACCCTACTTTAAAGAATAAATAGCTTAATATGAAAATGAAAAGGTTAAGTAATTTATATTTTTCACACGCCATGAATTCTATTTATTATTAAATTAAAATAAAAAAAATTGGTTTAGGTGATTAAATTTATAGTTCGTCAAAATGAGAACGTTTAAAAATTATGATAATTCATTATAATCATTTATAAGGAAAATCACAAATTACCGTTAATGTTACACTACGTTATAAACAAAGCAAAATTTATATTTATTTATTTTTTTTTTTTTTTTTGTATAGCATTAGATCATGCAACAAAAAGGGGTGTTTTGCATAATATGATCGTCAATCAAAAAAAAACTGTTACATTATTTGCTATACAGTATAGTTACGGATATTAAAGTTTCATATCAATTGTTATAGATTCACTAAATAGAATAATGGCTAGAACTTCCGAATACTGCAATTCCAAAGTTAAATTCGTAAGCTCTGTTTTGATACTGCGGCAAACTTCAAGTAAATTTGTTTTAATATGGATTTATCCGTTTAGAGTATTCATATTTGTTATTATAAGCTGCTAATTTAAATTTTGAAGACATAATGAATCCAACATATTTCTAGGATATTCATTCCATGAAACTTAGACCTCATAAAGTAAATATATATTTTTAAAATACTGTGACTTGAGATTCAATTGGTAAAAAGGCTCGGACACGTGATTTCTTGCCTTAATTGACCTAAAACTAACTTATTATTATTATGCGTGATGATCGAAACACAAAAATCACGTTATAGATAATTAGCCGATCACAAATAACACAAAATCTTGTAAGATCTTTGTATCGCGTTCATGTAATGCCTACCCTACTCAAGAATGTAAAAGTTGGCACTTGTTTTTTGTGTCAAATATGTTTGAATTATAATTAACTATTATTTTTAAAAATTGTCAATGTGATTTGAGTAAATAAATAAGAAATACAAAAAAAAAAGAAAAAGCTACTCCAGAGTGTATGATTTAAATACAAACACAAGGTTTATAATGAGTTACAACTGTCTGAATTAAGTGAAGCTAATAGAATTTATTCATATGAAATGGATTTTTCTCAAAAATTTAAATATAGTTTATGTTTAACATATAATAATAACTTGATTGACAAGTTTAAAAAATCTCAAATAAGACTATTTCAGCAAATCTACCAATAAATTACAAATCGAATACCAAACCAAATCAAGCATCAAGGTTAACTAATTCTAATCATTTAGCTGAAAATTCTGGAGAAATAAATAATAATATGTTGATAAAATGATGATGATGATGAGAACAATGATGATAATGAAATAGATAAAATAGAAAAAATTAATAAGTAGAATTATAAACTTATTGAAAGGAAAGGCTTAAAGTTGCTTGGCGAAATCAAGAGTTTAGATAGACTTCTAAATGTAAAGGTATAACTTGATTAAATTATATTAAAATTTTATTAAAAAATCTGCAAAATTCATAAAAGGTAAAACTATATCAAAGCTTATAAAAATAACGAAACTATATCAAATACTTAGTAAAAATTTAGCAAAACTAAAGGTTTAAATGTTTAGCCAAATCCAAAATGAGTTTAGACAAGCAACCTTAGATAGGCTGATAGAAGAAAGATTTTTAATAGATCTGATATGAAGGTAAAATTTTTTAATTTATATATTATGTTATTAAAACATAATTTTTTTTTTAGAAATACATTCTAATAACTATTTAGATGAGATTGCTAGACAAATGATTAAAAGGATTCCATATTAAATGACGAAACTCAAAATCCCGAAATGATATATATTCAAATATAAGATTTTTGAAATTACTATTACCTGAATATAACATTTTTCCAAAATTATGAAATCCCGAATATCACATTTTACCGAAAAATACAGTTTCCCAAAATTATCAATATCCAGAAATTTATGAAATCCCAAAATAATATAATGCCGAAGTGTGATTTAAATTAGGGTAAGTTTAGGGACTTAGGTTAGTTTAGAATTTGTTTATGATTAGTTTAGGATTAGTTTAGGGTTAGTTTTAGGGTCAGGTTTAGAATCAGTTAAGTTTTCTCCAATTGCATTTAATATAATAAATAACAGAATTTTCTAGACAATTATTTTTTTAAGTTATTTACGTTCAGGATTTATTTTTTCAGGATTAGATGACCTTTGGTATATCATTACTTTCAGTTATTCATTTTTTCAGGCTAATAAGATATTCAGTATTTTGAACATTCCAAATTTTGTGTAATTTGAGGTTTTAGCATTCGGGTTTGTATTTTGTCAGGATTTCGAGTTTTGGTTATTCAGACCAAATCCAATTAAAAGAATTAATAAAAATCATATTTCTAAAAATAAAAATAAAATTATAATTATAATTAATTAATGATTTATAATCATAAAATGTTGCATGACCTAACGTTATGCAAATATCATTACAAACATTATGCAAACATCATTATAAAGTATTACATAAAATGAAACTTTATAATTGATGCATCTTAAATATTCATAGTTTAAAAAAAAAACTTTTTTTCTCTCTTTTTCCCAAAAATTTCTGAAATAAAGAAAAAATAAAACTACCATCTAGACTGAAAAATAAACATATACCACAAATATCTCTAGCTGCTATATTAATTATTAGACATTTTTTGAAGATAATGACAGTTATAGTTAAATTTAAAATTTCGATTATATTAGGTAATTGTGTAATGTTGGGAATTATGTTTATTAGTAAATTTATACATATTATGAAAAATATATAAGTACAATGATTAATACAGTTAGCACAGTTAATATATTTTATAAATTAATATATAATAAAATTAACAAATAGTATTATAAACAGTTGACTAAAGTACCCAAGTATTTTACAAATTCGTGAAGTTAGAGGGATACTATACTATGAAAGATAATTTAGTCTAAGGGAAGGTATTACGTTATACCATATAAGGTTTACGATTTGAAATTAAATTAACCAATAAAAAATTTAAATATTTGCATACATATAGTGTGACTTAGTTTTAAAAAGTTTTTTTTAACGATATTTTTTTTTAAACAAAATTTTATTTTTTTTTAAAGCAAAATTTTATTTTATTTTATTTTATTTTTTTTTTTTAAGAATTTACGATTATTTTAACATTTATCACCAATCATTTTATAATCGAAATGATATATTATAAAACGCATTTTAAAACCTTTTTTTTTTGTTTCGCATTTTAACTTTGTTTTTGATTGTTCACTGAAATAAACCTGCTAATAAAAGAATAAGAATAAACACTTAAACAAAGAAGACAATGGTATGTTAGAGAAAAATTACTTGTAATAAAACATGCAGAACAATATGAAAGTAAGCATTTAACTGCAAAATAATTTCAAATAGAATTGAAGCAAGTTCGAGACTAGATGAATCAAAAAACCAAACTTGAAAGTGTAGCACAATATATTCAAAAATTACATAAAGTCAAAAGTACAGCTTTTTTAGAACATGGAAAAGAGCTTTCTTTATGGATGATTGATTTGCGTAAAGCTGCAAAAGCTGTTATGCAAAATATGGTAGTTAGAAAAGCAAAATTATTTGCTCATAAATAAAAATGGATAGATCTTTATGTAGATATTAAAGAGTTTAAATTTTCAGAAGCATGGTTAGAGGAATTTTTGAAAAGATATAATTTTACTACAAGAAGAAAAACTCATATTGCTCAACATCTTCCTGAAAATCTTTTAGAAAAGCAGCAAAACTTTTTAGCCTTTATTTTATACAGGCACATTCAATATGACTATCTATTAAAATATATTGGTAATATGAATGAAACTCCTGTTACATTTGATTTACCTTATTCAACTACTTTGGATCATCATGGTACTTCAACTATTAATATACAAATAACAGGTCATGAAAAGTTAAATTTTACAGTTATTTTAGGATACATGGCTGATGATATGAAATTACTAGCATTTTGTATTTTCAAACTTAAAAATATTTCAAGAGAATTATTTCCTGAAGGAATTTTATTCGTGTAAATGATAAAGGATGGTGTAATGAACAAGAAATACTCTGGTGGATTAAGAATTTATAGACTCGAAGAAATTTATTAAATAATTCAAGATCTTTATTAGTTTTAGATTCTTTTCGAGAACATCTTATGGATTCAGTAAAAAATAAGTTTAATGAAAAACAAACAAATATTGCAGTTATTTTTGGTAGGCTTACAAGTAAATTACAACCATTACATGCAGCAATTAATAAAAGCTTTAAAGCCAATTTACGTCAATATTATAATGATTAGATGAGTTTTGAGGTTCGTGAATTATAACTTTCTAAAATAATCAAAAAACCTTCATATGCTAATGTTGCTAGTTGGATAAAAAGATCATGGGATAGTATTGATATTAATTTGATTCAAAAGTTATTTAAATTTGTGGTATTTCTATTGCTAGAGATAGTAGTGAAGATGATTAGGTATTTGATTATAATAGTTTGCAAAAGAAAAAAGTAAAAAAACTGAGCTAATTCATATTGATAATGAAGAAAATCAGAGTAATGGTAAAGAAGAAGATAGTCATGATAGTAATACAGATGATATAAATGAATATGAAAATCAAGGAATAGATTATAATAATGAATATGATTCATAGATTAATTTGATGTATTTTTTTTTTTGATTTTATAATAAATTTTGATATTTTTTACTATTGATATAAATGCTATATAAAAAACAATTGGTATATAATACCCCCGAGTATTATACAAATTTTCACAACTTTTTTTCAATGTCCTTATGTATAATACCCGGGTCTTTTAAATCAGATTTATAGAAAGAGTATTATACTATAGGAGGTACTTTAGTCAACTGTTTACAGTAATATTTAATGTTTTGGTTTTCTAAATTAGATTTTTTTATTTAAGTTTGATTTTTTACTTTTATTGCAATCATTTAATTTTATCAAAAAAATATATAGATTCTTATAAAATTTATTCAAATTTTTTTTTGTAATTATGAATATTAAATAGCATTTAAATACAGGATTTTCTTGAATTGATTTTATTTTATACGAAATTCTAAAATTGATAAATTATGCTTTACTAGTTTATATTCAATATAACATAATTAAATAATATTAAGAAATCTTTCAAAGGCCAGTATATAGCTATTTCTTTGAAAAACCTAATAAAAATTTATTTTTTTGTATAAAGAAATTATTAATAATGTTTATTTTACAACTCATACTTTTGCAAAATTTGGAATATATAAGTAATGTAGAATCCAAGGTTATTGAAGTGTAAAAATTTATTGATTCATATGTAATTATTATAAGATAGATTTAAATTAGCTTAATATATTAATAAATTCATTTGAAACATAATAATTATATGATTTTTATGTGCTATAATAATAAACTAGCTATATTTACCTAAAATTTATATTTTTTTTAAAGTTTTAAGGATTGTTAACTTAAGAAGTTGATGGGATTTTTTGAGCGATAAATTTTAAAATGATTTATCTGTTCAAGTTAAAATTTTCAGTTATTCATGATCCCGATAATCCATATAAGACAGAGGATGTTCTTGTCATGCTGAATGATTATCATTACAAAGAAGACTCATATTTATTTAAATTATACTTAAACCTGAAAGCAAAGGTATAGAGTGACACATAGTTTTAAAGTTCATTTTTTGTTTTTTCTTTTATAGTCAGATAAGATTAAACAAGTTATGATGATGTATAAATTTACTAAGCATATCCATCCTTTTTATTCACTAACACATCTATTTTTAATAGATAAATAAATGATTAAGTTATATAAATAGAAGGTTTTTATACCAAACAAAATAAAATTTATCATCTTCCTACAATAGTATTCCATCATCAATATTGCAGATTACCCATTTATAATTATAAATGTGTTCAGAATTTTAATGATATTTGAAGCAATTTCATTTCCTGTTGCGACTGATATAATACTGGTAATAGGTCAGAAGTTAATAAATCTGTAGTTAATCAAATCAAATGTAATACCTGCATAATAGTAAAAATACATTTAGAAAATTCAGAAATAATTTGAGTTTTATTTCATTTTAAGAAAATTTTTCCTGATAATTATAATTGATTATACTTATTTGATAGGTAATAACCTTAGAGTTTTGTGATATCATTATCATATGTATCAACTTTTTTTTATATTTAATTTATTTATTACTAATCATTTCTTTTTATTACTTTAAAATTTTCATAATAATATTAATGGAAGTATGAAAATATATAAATTGTTTAATATTTTATTATTATGAAAAAATAACATTATTGGAATTAATTATTTCAATTCAAATTGTTAGTTCATATGTAAAAAGACATTAGCAAAATGAATCCTAATAAATAGTCAGAATTATGTATATTGAAAGAAACTTTAAAAACTTAATTAAAATTTTTAATACAAAATAAGAAATCTAATATAATAAAATTATTTAAGAGAATTACTGCTATAACAAAATTTAATTAATTCTATTGATCGTTATAATAGAAAAATCTTTCTCTATAAGATAATTTATTATATTTATGTTAGTAATACATACAACTTTTAGAATCCTTAAGTTTATAAACTAATAGTACTTATAAATATAATCTGAAAAATATTAAAAGATACAATCAATTAAATTAATAAATTTATTAGTCAATTAGATGTTTTACATAAAAGATAAAATAAATATTGAATGTGAATAACAAGAATATAGCTTAGGTGAACCTTTTCAATTTTAATTTATCTGTGACTACAATAGCATTTTTTAATTAAAAATTTGGATGTTGAAGTCATTAAATCAGAAATTTTTCTATTTATATATATATACAATATAATATTAAATCAATTCTTAAGAAAATAATATATTATATAATCTTAGAATCTATAATTTTTGGTCAACAAACAATACGATGATTTATATATCAAAAATTCTATCATATTTATAATTATACTTACTAACTAGAAATTGCGAATAGAGAAGACTTCATTCTTATGTAACTCATTATTTATTATAATGCAATTTACAAGAATCTTTTATTTATAAAATAAAAAGAATAAATAATTACTTAAAATACATATATAAATTGTTTGTCTTTATATAAAAAGAATCATTTACTAAATTATAATCCATAAACATAACTAAGAAAATAAATATATTATAAAAATATAAGAAAAATAAGAAATTAAGAAATTATATAAAATTAAAAAAGTTCAAATCTTAGTGATTTATTATGATTACAAATCAACTATGATTAACGCTTTATTGTATATTCAAATTAATTCTTTTTTTTTTAATTTCAAAGTAAATTAAACCTTCTTGAAATAATTTTTTTTTTAGTGTTAGAATTTCTTTCTTTTTTAATATTTTTGTTAAATGGCATTATTTCTTATATTATATCATATATTTTGTTATTAAACTTTTGACAAATATTTTGATCTCTTTTTTATCAAAGAATAAGATTTAATTTTCTACTACAATTTCATCTTACTGCAAATTTTATTAAAAAGAAAAAATAAATAGATAATAGTTTTATCCTGCTAAATAATACCTATATATTTAAATTTAAAAAAAAATATATAAAAATAAAAAAGAATTGGTGTATTTATAAAAAAAATGATAGTTTTGTGGATATTTATTAAATACTTATAAAATTTGATACATAATCATTTCAATACCTACTGAACAATTTTGTTTAATCTCAAAAAGGCTGTTTCTTTTAACCAAAGTACCAAAATTTATCTTTCAAGAAAAAATTAAATAAAATAAAAAATAAAAAAGAAATAGGTGTATTTATGAAAAAAATTGATAGTTTTTGATATTTATTGAATTCTAATAAAAATAATTTTGCTTCGTTTTTTGATTTACAAAATTAAAATTTTTGAAAATTTACTTGTGATTATTAAATTTAATATAGCTCGAAAGTATCATAAGGAGTTTTTTTTACGATTCTATTCTAATAATTTCAAAGAAATTATAAGTATATTGCAATAGTAAAAATATATAAATAATACTCAATAAGAGTTAGATCAGGTCAGGTTTAAAGCAAATTTGAACTTAAATCTGTTAATATTTACAAGTCCTGAACTTGATTTGATCTGATTAATTTATAACTCAGATTTGACTCAAATTTTCAAGGGTAATATTAATACGGAAAGTAAAAAAAATTTATTCAAATGAATATTTAAAAGAAGTATATTTATTAAATTAGTAAGATTTATTTATTTTGGTTATGCATTAAACCTAATTTAAAATTTTTTTATATATATTTATTTCTGTTAGGATTTTAAATACATATGAATGTGAATTGTATTAACTTTAAGTTCACCCATATCTTTTGGTTGTTATTAAATTAGCGTCATCAAAAAATACTTATTTTACTAGAATGCTCGTTGCTTATTAAAAAAATAATTTAGTTAATATTTAATAAATCTTAAAAATAATTAATAAATATATATTTTATTACCTATAATTGCAAGATAATATTTAGCCATTATAGCTAAATATGAATGCTTCGTTTATGTAACTATATTAAATAATTAAAATAATTAATTAAAACATTTTTATTATACAATTTATCATTAATACATACTTTTCTTCAAAGAAGATAATCTTGATTTCATGCTGCTCAAAAAACATTTAGATATAATTCTACTTAATATTTACTTTTTATCAAAATATGATTTAAAATTACATCACTTTTAATTAACATTTTTGACTTGTAAATTAGTATCTATAGGTATGTATTTGGTATTATAAATCTCAAAAATAATTTTTCTAGCATAATGAATAAAACTTTTTTTTACATTTATCTTCATTATAACCAAGTTTTAATCATACATCTAGTATTATAAATTTAATAAATTAAATATTATAAAAAAAAATCACATTCATTAAAAAAATACGAATTTAAAAATGAGAAAATATAATTTTTAATAATATTTACCAAATGCAATTGTATATATATTTGAATCATCAGTTTTTTCATAATATATTTCTAATTTTTTAAACCTGTTTTTATAGGAAATGCTATATTAATAGAATTATCTGTCTTTTACAATATAATTCAAGTTCGTCTAACAAATAATTATATATTGGTATTATATTAGAAAGTATAAAATATTTTGCAAATGAAACCTGCTTGGTTATTTGTATAAAAATCTAAATATATTAATAAATTGAAATTAATTATAAAGAAAAAAATAATCTTTAAATTATTAAAATTCATTTTTACCTTTATAACAAATACAATTTCTTTAATTTATTCCATTTATTATCAGTAAGTTCAAAAATTCAGAGGTTTTTATCAGAACTTACTGATATATCAATTACTTAAAAAATAATATTAAAATATAAATAAAATTAATAATAATTATATAATTTAAGATATTCTAACTTCTCACATTTTAAATGCGCAATCAAGTATAGCATTAGTTGAATTTCATCTTGTTTTTACATTTAGAATAAGATTAAGATTTTTAAGACTATTTGTTTTAGCATGACATGTAAAACAATCTTAACGTTATAGTGATAGCCTTATTTTAACTAAGCTAATAAATAAATAAATAATTAATATAATAATTTTAATAATTAAAATTTATAAAATATTAATATATACTTTTGGAATTATTTTTCCAATATTTCTATTTACATTAATATCATTTAATACATCATCTTCAGTTAGTGCTTCACTTGCTTTAATTTTATTTAAAATTTCATATACAAATATATTCATAATGTGAGTAATATAATGGCAATGAGCAATAAAAAACAAATATCTTCCAATTCTTTTATAAATTATCATTATTTTAGCATTGTCACTTGTAATTGCAAAAATCTAAAATAATCAAATTTTTTATTAATACTTATTTAAAAATAAAAAAAAGAGTAAAAAATTATTTATTTTTGCTAAAATTCAAATTTATTATAACTTTTTACAAAAATATCACAGATTTTTACCAAAATAAGGACCACTAAGATTTATAAAGTCAAGTATATTATCTTGAAGTTTCCAATCTTTAGAAATCCAATGTATTGTAATAACTAAAAAAGAATAACCATTTATAGATATTCATGCATCTAAAGCAAATGAAATCCTTTCAGGTATATTCTATTAAAATATAATTTAAAGTAAATATTTTTTAAAAAAATATACTTAAACATATATTTTAAACTCACTTGAAATAATATTATCATTTTTATTTGTTTCATTTCAAAAAGTTACATTATATCTTTTTTTGCTATATTTGCTAAAGTTATTAATACATTAGAATTTAAAAACTTTATCATTTGTAGAAAATACTTGTTTCAAGCATTATAAATGGTTGATTATTAGTAATTATCTATTTTGAAATAAATTTACGAAGATCTTCTTGTGCAAACTTAAAAATACAAATAAAATTAATAAAAATTATTGTAAAAAAAATATTTTTTTTTATAATAAAATACATATATTAGTTAAAGTCTCTTCTACTCTTATAAATTCATCTAATGTACTTTATTTTTCATCTATTAGGTGGTTTGATTTTTTTGGATTTTTATTTAAATAATGTTGCTTTAAATGACACCAAAGATTTGTTGTATTTGAATCTCCAATCTTTCAAAGTTATATTTTATGTTTTCTAAAAAAAATAAATTATAATACTTTATATATTACTTTATTAAAAATACATATGAACAGTTAAGACATTTAACTTCTTTATGAGTTTTAAAATTTTGTGTTCAGGTGGAAGAATATTTTCTTTAAAAAGTTTTTTGAAAAAAAGTTCACTTCGCAATGCCTTTCATTTTTCAAGAGAAGTTGTATTATCAAAATTAGAAAGTTTAATAATTTCACTCATAATTTAATTTGTTATAAATTAAGTCATATAACATAAAATAAATTATGCATTTTATATTATTTAAATTATATTACCTGATCATTCACATTCAGATCAAGTAAAATTGAGGTGGGTTTTAAGAAATTAGGACTTGTGACATATATAAAATGATAGTCCTGACTCAAATTTTTTTCAAGTCAGATTTAATAACTTGGGTTGATTTGACCGGCTCAGAGCACTATATATATATATACCTTGTTTATATATGCATATTAAATATATATAACGCAGATAAATTGTTTGTGTCACAAATTCCTAATTCTGAAACATTAATCCATGTTAAAAATTATTTACAATATAAAATAACTCTTTAAAATTTACTTACAGGATCTCACAGATAGATAACAATGTTCTACGAAATAGAAATAAAACTACCCTCTGCATCTACCAACGAAATTAGTCATAAAAATAAACCAATTTATGTATCATGTGATTCATCTTTAAAATATTCTGTAATTAAATTTTTATATTTATTATTGATACAATGATAATAATAATTCTGTGTGCTAATTTTTGAAGCAACTCTATAAGTTAGGACCTCTAACTAATTGCAAATCTTTATATGGACTTTTGATTACTATTAAAAACTGGTATTTATTTTAGGAAGCTTAATGAAAATAAATATTTATTGTTATATATTTGTAAAAAAGCAAATCTTACAGTATAATATAAATATATACCAAAATAATTAATATAATCCCCTTTCGTGTACTAACTATTTTCATAATTTTTTGATTAAGATTTTGATGATTATGTGACTGGGAAATTTTTCTTACTTATTTTCTAGTCGTATGAGTGACATGCTCCTACAGATTACACATTTATTTCATGAGGAAGGAATACTATGTTTTTTTCCCGAAGAAAAAACCATATTATTTCTAACTCTTCATGAAATAAATAATAATAATCATTAATATTCATAGAACCTTTTTGAATTACATAAGCCATTAAGACATAATGCTCCTTCTATAGTATATCTTTTTACTCAAAAAAAAAGTGGCTTTATGTGCACAGCTTCCTCTAAACTCCATCCATAATGACGAGAATGTATTCTTTTATTATAAGCTAATTCATCAGCTATTCAAGTTATTCTGGAGAAAATTGTGACATTAAACTATAAAATTTAATTTATTTTTTCATTGCGCTCTCTTGCTATTATTGATAACTAAAAAACAAATAAATCACTACTATTGAATTGCATTTATAAAATTTTGCTATAAATTTAATAATTGTTTTTTACCTATTTATGCCATTTTAATAAATGTTACACAATTATATAATAAACAATATAAATAAACTATTCAAGTAACTAAAAAAGGAAAGAGTAAAAATGCATTTTTTGTTTATATGTAAATTGCTGTATATTAATATTACTGTTCATGAAACCTGTGTCTGAAAATTAAAAAAAATGATAATTTATGGTTGGTTCGTGGAATTTTGAAATTAGCTGTAAAAGGCTTTCTCTATACTTTATATCATTAGCTGGAAGTAACCTCAATCGAAATCTTCCATACATCCATAATTTAAAAATTTTTCTGAAAACAGAAGAATTAAAGAATTACTAAGTTATGCTACTTCTCTACATGATACTCCATTCTTTCAACTATTAATGTTCATTTATAATTAATTTGGAATTACGAAAATCAAGAAAAACACAATGCACAGTATGTTACGCATAATATTATATTCATTATATTTTATATAGTACCTTATTTATGCAGAATATATATATATTCTATTACTATTATACTCATATATTACTATTCTATTTTTGCAAGGATGGTAATTAATATAGCGAAAGAATAAATGTATATCAATTTATAAAGAATTAAATAAAGTTTTTATTGAATTAAAGTAAATAAATAAATTATTAAGTAATTATAAATGAATATAATAAATGCCACTATTAATGTTCCTAAAGAGAATAGAACTATCTAATGGAATGTTGTTCAAATCCTATTGTAAACTAAGAGCGAAACAAAGCATTTTATATTAAAATTCCTTCCTATTGCTTTGTTATGGCATTCTTTGAAAATATCAAGGAGTCGATAAGTCCTAACGCTAAAGGTCCGAAAAGTCAATTCTTGATCGTCATAACCGCGGTGATCAAATTTGGGCGCAGTCAAACCCGAGGGTGACAAATACACATATGCAACATGTTAATTAATTTATCTATTATAATAAATCTCTATTTGAGTTACTGCGAACTCTTAAATGAAACGGTTTTGTGATTATTAAAGACCTTATCCCGTTGAATTAAATAATTGGATGATTCTAAAATTTTAATGTTTTTACCTCAAACCAATCTGTTTCCACAATGCAATGACTTGGTTTCCCTTGGACTTTTTAAATCACAAGGTTTTATTTCTACTTTTATTTTATTCTTTTATTTTTGCTGTAATTGGTGAAAAACAAATTGAAGATCCATCAAACCAAAGCAGCCATTTGTTTGAAAAGATGAGCTAATACTGTTGCTTTGGCCGCAATACAACTACTATTCTAATAAATTTTGATGTATACATTAGATAAATAATTGCTTTCGTTTTCCTAAAAAATTAATTAAAAAACAAAAAATAATTTGAAGAAGTTATCACTTTTGCTCAATGAATTTGGAATGATAGTACACGAAATCGAAATGTGATTTAAAGCTTGATAGGAAAAGTTATTATACGTATTGTCGTTTCCCATTGTTTTAAATATCCAAAAAAATTTTCTTAACAGAAATTTAAATCACATATAAATTTATGGTCTCATTGTTGTATATGTTGAAATTATTTATTATAATCTGAACTAAATGCAAATATTTTCTCAAAATTATTTTATAACTGTTAAGTGGTTAATTTTAAGCAGTAAAATAATATTGTGGCTTAAGTTGGTTTTTCTAAAATTAGTTATTTAATCCATTATTAAAATAAAATCGTAATAATGGAAATAGGGACCATGAAAGCAACTGCCCTCGGTAATTTATAGCTTTTTGTTCTTTTGCTTTATTATCATTCGTTAATTTTATGATTTCTCAATAATTTCAACTTACCGCTGTTTTCATAAGACGCGGGACATACCGGACTGCCGGTCCGGTTTAAAGACATTTGTTTTGAAAAACAGCTTATATATAACTAACAACTAAACAAAATGTCACGTGACCAACTGACAATACCGGACCGGCAAACGGCTTCAAAATTTATTTTGTTATGAAAACAGTAAATCTAACCGGATTTAAATCCGAACGTCGAATCCGGTTCCAACCTCTAATGCATTAAATTAAAAGACAGGATTTATAAATTTGTACAATAGTGTTTAAAATGTGGTGAATATAATGTGTTGTTTGGTTATTTAGATTTACCAATAATTTTTTATATAAAAAATATTTGATTGTTTGATTTATGATAAATGGACTTGTTATTAAACTTTGCCTATACTCAAAGGTTACAATGTTATTTATGAAATTTACTACAATTCATTTAAAACAGTTGGCAATTGATCAAAAAATTCTTAGGTTTTTTGATATTACATAAAAATAATAAAAATAAATTTCAATTCAAAGTTTTAATAGGTTAAATTAATCAGATCATTCACTTTTAATCATAATCTTTGAAATATTTTTTTGAATAAAACCGGTATTTGCTTCACAAATCCAAAAGTATCTTTCGTAATTTATTTTAAAATGCGAAACAAGAGTATATTGATAATCTATATAAATCTATTCTTTAAAATTACATTTCAAAAAAAAATCGTTTTCCGAAATCAAATTTAGCAATCTTTTGAGTGCTTCTTCGGCAAGTTTTTCAATAACCAGAGTAACCAGAGTGATGAGATTTATGATCTCTTTTGATATCGTTAGGTTCGGCATCTCTCTTGTAAATGTAAGGTTCGGCATCTCTCTTGATATCGTTAGGTTCGGCATCTCTCTTGAAATGCTGAGGTTCGGCATCTCTATTGTAAATTTGAGGTTCGGCATCTTTCTTGTAAATTTGAGGTTCGGCATCTCTCTTGTAAATTTCAGGTTCGGCATCTCTCTTGTAATAGTCAGATTCGGCATCTCTCTTGATATCATTAGGTTCGGCATCTCGTCTTATTACTCCTATTATTCATAAATTAATTGACTAACTTTAAAAATGAAAAAAAATTTAAGGTCATAAAAATTCAGTTTTTCCTACCAGCACAAACCAAAGAAATAAGAAGAGGAAAGGTTAATAAAGCTGATGTGAATTTCATGTTTATATGCTGTATGAATATATCTTTTCCCTCTCTAAAAAAAAGCTTTTAAGTGAAGTGAAGAACTAGAAGGGGAATTCCAAGTCTTATATATATTGTTTTTGTAGGGGCTTAAATTCTTGATTTTTTGATTCTTGTAAGAAATTTATAAAATGAGGCTTATTGTTACGGAACGTTGTTTGGTATCTTATGGTCTAACGAATTGACAAAAAGTGATTCATTATTATTACTCTTTGAGTTAACGCATTGAAACTCTTTTTTTCACAGCACTTGATTTCTTCTAATGTCAAGGAATCAATTTTTATTAAATTCAATTTTAAACAGGTAAATTTAAATATGGTGGCGTAAATCAAAAAGGGGCTTTCAGAAAAACGTTCTATCTGATGAAATGATCGTCAAACCATGATAATCATTTTCAAGCCATTCGAATTACCTTAGATGAGACTTTTGATTTTTTTTTTTAAGCCATTATTGACGCAAAATTCCTTATATTTAATAGCCACAATCTTAAAGCCTCAAATCAAAATATTAATGTTATTCTATTAAATTATATTTTTTTTTATCACCATACTTATATTAAAAAGTCAGTTTGGCAAAGATTAATAAAAATTGAGAGTCACTGCGATCGAACCTGAAAATAAAAAAAGAATTAAAAATAAATAAAAATTTATCTACTCAAAGAAATACTTAAACTTTTGAAAAAAAAGTGAAATAACACATCACTTGGGCCCGAAACGAAATCTCAAAAAGAAATAAAAAAATTTTAAAAAAAGAAATAACCACATGATTAATTCAAAAGAGAAATTGTACAATAAAACAAAAATATTGTATTACTGCGGCAATGAAGTGAATAACCAATAAAGAAAAAAGATGAAAAAGTGCTTCATTAATTTATCTATCGATGCAATAATCCAATGATACTAAAAAATCAGATATTGATATTTTTTATCTTAACAACCATTTCATTACCCCATCTTAAATCTCCAGAGAACAAAGTTTTGTAAAGAAATTTATTATAATACATAATTTAGCGGCGGCTTATTTAACTTTAAAGATTATATTACAAAAAGAAAATGTTGACATACATAAAATACATAAAATTTTCTTTTTAGACACATCATCAACAATTATAAATGATATTAAATAATAAATTTATTATTAACTAGGGAACAGTTTCGGAAACCGGAACACAGGCCAGGCGTAACGTAAATAACCAATAAGAATCTTCAAGCTGCGGGAAAATTCTGTGCCACCGTGTGTATTATATATAAATTTATTTCTTAACTAGGAAACGGTACCACCGTTGTGAAGTCTGGAGCTTAAGATCACGTGAATTAATTATGTCAATATCATTGATTATGTCATGCAGATCAAAATCAATTTATTAAACGTCACGCAAATTAAATTGTGAAACATCATGCAAATACTTCGCAATATATTATATAAGAATCTTTTTTTTTATTTCAAATTATAAGAGGTCAATAAACAATACTATTAGAATATGGTAAAAAAAAACAAATAAAACTCTATTAATTACCAATTTTCCCAAATCAAGCAAGATTGATTTATTTGACAATACGAAAATAATAAAAAATACAATTAACCCCTCTAATAATACCAAATTCGTTAAATCTAATAGTTAATACAATAAATAGATCGTTCTTGTTATTTTTGATGAATAAATAAATTGATTGTTAATAGAATAAAATGCACAATAGATAGATCAATTTTGTTGTTCTTAATGAATAAATGTATATTAATAAAGAACAGTTTGAATTTCTAATCATGAACAAACGATTATAACCATAAAATTACTGAACATTTAATCTATATAAAACTAATAAGTAAAAGTAAAATAAAATGAATACTAACCCTGAAACAATCCAAAAAAGAAATAGCAAAAACAAAGAAACTCCCGAACAACGTCGAACACGTCTTGATCGTGAAAGTGAACGAATATGTCAGAAAAGAGTAGAAAAACAGAAAACAAACGTAAAGAAAGACTTACAAGTGAATCTGAATGGCAAAGACAGAAAAGATCAAATGAGACCAATGAGGAACGTAAGGAATGCAATAATCGCGAGAATAAAAGAAAACATGAACTTCGAAAACAAAAAAACAAAATTATAAATGAAACAGGTAATCAAAATCAAGTAAATCAAAGAGACGATGATGAAACAATGGAGTTAAATCTAATAAACCAAGAAAAAAACCAAAGAGAAAACATAAATATAAATGACCAACCGGTATCAGCCACCAACATTAGCGAACACGAACGCCGCACATTGCAAAAATTCCAACACAAAATGAACGATATTCAGTATAACGTCTGTCCTGAATGCAATGAACGAACTCCATCAATAACGCTCATTAATAATATGTGTCGTTGTTGTTACAATGAAAAGAAGAAACCAAGAAAATTTTCAAGAGAAAACAACATGGATCCAGGCGAAATACCTGAGGAAATCAAAGGGTTAACAAAAATTGAAGAAATACTTATTGCCCAAGTGTTTACTGTGATGATTGTTTATCGGCTCAAAGGAGGGCAAAACGATTACAGGGTAATGTCATCAACTTTTCACAAGATGTAAGAACATTAACACAACTTCCAAGACACCCATCATCACTAAATTTGCTCTTGGTAAGAAGACAATAAGCAAACGATCTAAACGAATTCAGAGATTTCACTATACAAAGAAACAGAGTTGCCGCCGCATTGTTATGGTTGAAATCTAATAATAAGTACTACGAAGACATAAGTATCGATTATGAAATTATCCAAAATCTACCAGAACATAGATCCGTAATTAACCTACTCTCTCAAATACAAACCGAAGATAATTCTCTCAATGACGAAAATGAAGGAGATATGATGTCAAGTACATTCGTACCATCAATTACACTAACTCCCCGAGAATCTACTGCAATTAATGACACCCTTAACCGAATGCAAAATAATGACATACCAATAATGTGGCCAGAAATTGATAATAACCCAATCAACGAATTTCAAATACCCCACTATATTGCAAGAGCTTTCCCAATGTTATATCCACACAGTAAAGCCGACTTACGGTCTGAACGAGCTAGGGACATAAAGCCAGCTGATACTTCAAACATATGCTTTGGTATAAAGACAGACGATTTGCACAACACGCACGATAGAGATACTTTGCTTTAAATTCCACAATGAGATGGAGGGCCTTACAAGAAGGAAAGGTGTACGTCCGACAGAATATGAGCGATAGTCAACTTGATATTAATGTTATATAAGAAATTATAGAAAACAGAGACAGACAACTCACAGATGGGATCATGCGATAGGGAGAAGGAATTCAAGATTCACATCAATTCTGGATGGCACGAAGGTATGAATTGTCTGATCTTATTAAACAAATTGGACATCAAGGACTGATATTTTTCACCTTTAGCATGGCTGATTTTCACTGACCGAAGTTACACAAGCTAATGCCAGATTATGCAAACGAAGGAGACGAGATAGATTTAACCAAACAACGACAAAAAAATATTATAAAAAACCAACATATTGCAGACTGGTTCTTCAACCAGAGATTCGAAAATTTTTCATGGATTTTTTGATAACACAATGGGATATCGAGAATTATTAGTATCGCTATAAATGGCAACATCGAGGAAGCGTCCATATTCACGGAATAGCAACGAAACGGAATGCTCCCATTATCGACTGGAACTTGATGAAGGCAAACGAAAATTACATGGAAAACGTAATTAGGTATATCAATTCAATTGTTACCATAATCAATCCAGGAATCAATGCATCGAGACCCGAACGTCACCCATGCCAAAAAAGACCTGACGAAATAGACGATGAAATACAAGATTATATCGAATTAATAAATAAATTGCAACGATATACCATATGTAGCCCATCCTATTGCCTTCGTGTTAAAAGAAGGCAACAAACATGTAGGTTTGGGTACCCGAAGGAGTGTTGCAAGCACATAATCATTCAGAATGATAAGAACGGTCAGCCAAAATTAATAACAAAGAGGAATGATAGATTAGTAAATTCGCATAACAGGCTGCAGTTGCAGGGATGGTGAGCTAACGTAGATCTTAAGCCAATTCTTAGTATTCATACAGCTCTACAGTATATATCGAAGTACGCTAGTAAAGCTGAACCCAAATCAGCTGCATTCTCTGAAATTTTCAACCAAATACTTACCAACAGCAACACCACCGATTCATCTTTGTCATCAATACAAAAACTTATACTCATCAGCATCGCTGAAAAAAATATTTCGGCACAAGAAACTTGTCATCTTCTCCTAAGTATTTCCTTATATCATTCCAGCCGAAATTTTGTTACTTTAAACCTCAATAACAAAGTTTCGAGATGGATCTGCGAAACTGGTAACGATGAAAAAGACGAGGCATGGACTAATATCAGAGATGCAGGACGCACAACACAATCACCCCTAAGAAAGTATTGGGATCAGCCTAACGATCTTGATGAATTTTCACTTTTCAAGCTTAACCTAACATACAAGATAGTTAATAGCAAATGGAAAAGATGCAACAAAGAAAATATAGTTCACATCTGGCCACGACCATCAATATTGCGAAATGGAGAACAATGGAAAGAATTCTGTAGAATCAAAGTTCTACTCTACGATATTCAACAAATCAAAGAAACCAATAACATGGCATAGTCAACGGTATATGACCAAAATATCGAAATGATAAATAGGGTAGATACAATCGATTTGTTAGGACCAGCTATCGACAGAGAAGGAACGACTATAGAAGATGAGGACAGTGAATATAAAATTAATGAAGACAACGAACAGGAGGAGGCCTTTCGTTATGAATGGATGTATCTTGTAGAGATCAGACCAAGCACAAGAGTGATTAGCGAGTCGGACTTGGGAAGCAGGAACATAGACAAAAATTATGATTGGGTCAACGACGCAAGAAAAAATTATTTCGTAGAAGACTTAACAAACGCCCGTGAGTTTCTACGCCAAGCTTCAACAAATGGTAAGAAGGTAAGTAGCGGAAATGATGAAGATAATCTCGACATACAAAAACTAAATCAAAACCAAAAAAGTGTTCATCAACGAATAGAAATGCATTACCAAGATATAATTTTGGGGAATCAACCAAAACCATTGAGAATAATCGTCATGGGTACAGTGGGAACAGGTAAATCTTACTTAATCAGAGCAATACGAAAACAACTCAACTCGATGAAAGGAAGCAATTCAAACATGTCAGTAAGAGTTATTGCACCTACTGGCATCACAGCATACAATATAAATGGCGTGACTGTTCACTCAACATTATCGTTACCAATCTACAACAACCAAAGTTCTGATTTAGATGGAAACGGGTTGAAAAGATTGCAAGAAAGATTACAGAATGTGTTTTACCTCATCATAGACGAGAAAAGCATGGTAGGACGTCAATGCTTTCTCTGATCGATTTGAGGCTAAGACAGGCAACACCTGAAAGAAAAGATGAAACATTTGGGGGAAAATCAGTTATATTATTCGGAGATTTCGGGCAACTTCCACCAGTACTTGATTTTTCAATATATGTAGACAATAGAACACGTAATGCAAAATCCAATGATGGTATAGGCGTATACAACAAATTCAGAGAGGTTTACAGACTCGATATAACGCAGAAACAATCAGGATCAAGTGAAAAGAAACAGTCCTTTTGAGATATACTTTTAAGATTACGCGAAGGGGACAGCATCCTAAACGATTGGAAAATACTAAGTAAAAAATTTGAGGAAAATCTTAAAAGAGCAGAACGCAAGGAATTTTCAGGCGCAGTTTCAATACTTACTACATGGAATGATATAGACAGAATCAACACAGAAACACTCTAATCATTGAAGCGACCAGTGGCAAAGATTCTGGCAGAACATACAGGTAGACGTGAGGCCAGAAAAGCAAATTCCGACATGGCGAAAGGACTTGTAAACGAGTTGCTATTAGCGAAAGGATCAAGAATCATGTTAACAGCAAATTTATAGACCGAAGCCGGCCTAGTGAATGGAGCATTGGGTATAATAGAAGACATAGTATTTGAAAAAAATGGATCTCCTTCACTTCCGACGGCAGTTTTCGTCAATTTTGATACCTACGAAGGGTTACAATAACAAACTTTGAAAGCATCAAGGTTGTTCCAATAAGGCCAATCAAACGAACCTGGAAAGGTAAGAACGGCTAAATTTGTTCAAGATTTCAAGTTCTTATATGCCTGGCGTGAACAGTTACTGTACACAAAAGCCAGAATCTCACGCTCTCAAAGGTCAAAATAGACATTGGTACTAAAGAATTCGCTGCAGGACTTTCGTTTGTTGCAATATCATGAGTTCGTGCACTTAACGACATCTATTTCAAGTCTTTTACTTTTAATAGACTTCAACGTATAAAGAAGAGTAAAAGGTTGTAAGAAAGAAAAGACGAAGAAACACGCTTACTCACTTTGATACCACAGTAGTAACACACATATACGAACGCAATACGTAGTAGATTTTTATTTTATAATGATTTATTTATTATTTAAACGTCTAATAAAAATAAATAAAACACATTTTAGGGAGATCTATATTGCGGGCAGTTTCTTTTTTAGGAAAATGTAACACAGCATTTATAAATAGCCGATATTTGTCATCTCAAATAATAAGCGGGTGGACAAACTGACACAATGCATAGAAAGTAAATAGTCCTTCGCTAACACTCCGAAATAATTATATCAATTTTATAATATCTGTATTAATTATATATTAACAATTACGGATAATATTTCTCAATTAAATAAACTGAATTGTTATAATAAATTTAGAAGGAATCATTTTTTTTAGCTCGATAACTCTTTAATAAAAGATGTATTGATCATTCAAAGGAAATAATGCATTATTAAATAATGACTACTCCTTAGCTATATATTTTTCACACTTTTGTTGTTTTACTTTTTATATAATTTTAACAACAATGGATTAAAATAAACAGCTTACAGAATTTAAACGGGGAGTAAATATTTGTTTTTACCAAGCAGGATACTCTGAAAAACTATATCTGAAAAACGGGTAATACAATGCATGAAAACATGCAACCTTACCGTTGCTGAGCGACCTAAAAAATTAGATGAACGTGATAAACAGAATTAAAGTTATTATTAGTAAAAAAGATGTAAACCATCACAAAAATAAAGTTATTCAAGTACGTATGAATAGGAAAAATATACTATATAACATCTATCGAGATCGAAGTGATTTATAGCTGAATCATAAGTCATCACCAAATAAAATTAAACCCAGTAAAGGAAAGTGAGCTTTTTATAAAGTTGCAATTTGTTTACTAATAAATTTTATAAGTCATTTTTTTTTGTTATACAAAATTGCTGATTTGAAACAGCTTTATAATTGTAATCAGCAACAATAAATACTACTTGGAGTTTAAAATGAAATCATTTCAATAAAAACAACATTCAATTTGTTAAAGGATAAAATTTATTAATCATTCTCAAAATTCATATATTATCGAGCAAATAATTAATATTGATATCAATATATGTTCAAAAAAAATTAGATGTCAAACACAAGTTCTTTAGAAACGTAATCTATTATATATTATAAATAAATATGTATATTTATTAATAATTTATATAAAAATAATAAACCAAATGACAAAGTTACCACTGGATTTAATCGGATCATCATCATCTTTACCTTTAAATATATGTTTATTAGAATAATTTTTTTTTTAAAAAAAAAGAAGTATCAAAGCAAATTTACCAAGATCTAAAGTTATGATTTTCAAACTTCTTGTAAACTCACTTGGCTTATAATTAAGTTTAAAGATTTACTTTTATAGATGGCACCGGGTTTATTTTCTATAGGCCCAATATCTGGTGAATTTATAGATATATATGGTGTAACTTCTATTATTAGCTTTGTATGTTCTGAATCTTCAATGCTCTCAATTCTTGAATCGATATGAGTAACTGAATGAGAAAGCCAACAATGTATTAGTTCAATATAACCTTCAGGAGCATTTGTATTGTATCGATCAGAGGAAGAAGACTATCACAAATGTTAATAATAAGATATACTTCATAAAGTAGATTCAAAAAGGCCTTCTTCCTGTAAAAAATTCCCACACATTTGAAGTTTTAGTATATTTTTGCCCTTGAAAAACCTCTGGTGTAACATACCATAAATCTCATGATCGTTTGCATCTTATGATGAGGTTGATGATTTGCTTAATACTAAACCACCTGTTTCGTAATCGGTAAAATGTTTACACTGTGATAATCACGGACAGTGAATAATATCCAAATTATATACCACATATAATGTTGGTCTATTGTTCTAACTTATCCCCTAAAAAGTTTAAAAAATGCTTAGTTATGCAAAGTATCATATCTGTTTCACAATTATCATAAAATCTTGAATAATGTGATCTTGAGGTAATTCCATAATATTCATTAATAAATGAACTGACAAAAACTAAAGATATTTCATAATATAATTTTAGCTGAAATTAAAAAATCTATTAAATTATTTATCTTACGCTTATATTAATGATTAAAATTAAAAATAAATACAGAACCACCTCATTTAACTCTTTAGAACAGATGTTTTTAAATTGTTAATCATAAATACCATTCTTAAACATAATTGCTTTATAAATTTTGCTAAATCCACCTTCAACATTAAATTCTAAGTCTTTGAATATATCATATGGAACAAATTCTATTCTTACACCCTTTTTATTTGATAAGAGTTAAAAGAAATCATAGTCTTATTTTTTTTACCAAAGTATCTTTTTCAATTATAGTATTAACATTATAAATATTTTACTCATCTAGTTTACATACGTTCATTTAAATTTGCTCACACGACAAGGATAAAAAAGGAAATGACACATATATTCACACAATCAATTTAACGAATAAAATATATACTTGTATCGATAAATTTCTGTTTTTATCAGAAAACTTTTAATCCATAAATGTGTTTTTTCTCAAACTTTTGATCAATTTTTTACATTATGAAATGTTCAAATTTTTGACATGAAGCCATATTCTGAAAGTCAGTTTTTTCTGCACATGTTGGTAATTAATATACATTAAACATAAATATGATAATAAAAATAACGTAAATTTTTATAATAATCATCGCGGTGGAAGTCAGTCGGTCTTTCGGTTCTGTACGGTCCTGAACGGTCTTTGTAAAAGTTATAAGGAATGCACCCTTGAAATTTTGAGGCGTAACAAGTATAGCTAAAGACCAATAAATGTCAAAATTTTGCCTTTATACTTCTTTTTTAAAGACCAGCAGAGGCAAAATTGGTAAAAGACCGAAAAAATCAAAAAATACTGGTTTTGGTAAAATAAAAACCTACCTAGCTCTAAATTGGGTGATTATATTGAGACCAAACTTTACCACTTTTCGGTCTTTAATCAGTTCAGTTCTGTTGTGTCATAAAAAAATTGGGAGCACAGCCTTATTACTTTTCCTAAAAACCAATCAAGACCGATTAAAAACCGCAGGACCTACTGACTATCTCTATGTATTAGCCACCCATGTTTAATTACATATAATCCACAAATCCCATACGATATTAACAATTTAATACTCACAAATAAAAATTGCAATTGAGCTATAAAATGACATTCTGGCTTGAATTCACTGGTTCCTGAAAGAAGTTTTTCAATCATAACCACTTCTCAAATCCATTTCTCAAAAGCAGTGATAATTGCATGAGATTTGGATGGGTGTGGAGAGATTGATGAGAGACTTTTTAACAGAACAGAATTCAAGACCTCTCTATCTGGGGAGTAAATAATTCTAAAATGTCTTTTTATTTTATACAATTACTATTTAATGAAATGCTTAATTAATTGAACAATTATAACATACTGTTAATATTATCAATGCATTTTATTGATTTGAAACTTCGTGTATAATATTCTATCATGCATTACTACCATGCGTGAAACAGTAAATTAATTGATAAATCGTGAAGTTACATGCTCAAAATTTATATTAGTAAAAATATGTTCAAATTCTTAAAATTAAATAAATTTAATTATGTTAATTTTTAAAAATAATCAACTTGTATTTTATTTATAATTTATAAAAAAAATAATAAGTTTTATAATTTATAAAATAATTAATAAGTTTTTATTTATAGAAAGTTATTTTTTTGAAATAATATTCAAAATACTAAATTTTTTAAAAAAAAATATAAATTACTACATTAATATAATCGTTAAAGTTATTTTTATTTCACTTTTTTATAATAAAAATTTTTTTTTATCTAAAATATATCTAAAAGTAAAACCGTTAACAAAATGTTTTATCAAAAGCAAAAAAAAAACTGGTTATTATCTTTATTTCTGCATTAATCGCAATGGATACTTCGACTTTTTTTTAATTTTTTTGGTGTCTTGTCAATGATTAGCCAAATAATTATGTTAGATTTTATTGTTTCTGATTTAGCCGCCTTGTTCGATGCATCCATTAATTCTTTTATCACTCGGAGCTATTTGTTCTACTGAATAAATTCTAGGAGCCTTTATATTTTCACTCGCAACTTGAGACCTTCCACAAGACCTTTGCATTTCGCTCACTCATATATATATTTTCATAAAGAGGAAAGTAATTTTTTGGGAGCATAGTATCTAAAAAAAAAATAATAGATGCCTTCTTCCTTTGATCAGATATCGAAAGTTACTTCAAATAGAAGTATTCTCTAAGGTGCTCACTTAATCCCGCTCTTCATTTCGGTGAGTTGCATTGATCTTATCATTTTTTAATTTTTTAAAAAAAATATTATATCTTTTTTTATTTTAAATTTTTTTAAAAATTATATTTTTAGATACAAATCAATATCGAAGTTACTTGTAATAGAAGCATTCTCCAAGATGCAGGCTTAATCCCACTCTTTTTTTAGGTGAGTTTATATTTATTATTATAATTTTTTAGCTTTTTTTTACTATATCAAATGCAAAAAAAAAAAAAAAAAATTTAATATAATTTTTTTTATTTAAATTTTTCATCCTTAGTGGGGTTAGATACCTACGAAAGGTCGCAAATTTTTTTATGCAATTGGTGCTTAGGTGAGTTCTGTTTTAATGTTTTGTTTTATTTTTATTCTATCCAAAGCAAAAAAAAACATATTAATTTTTAACTTTTATTTTTAACTTATCGAAATATTATTTACTAAATAAGACATTCATATAAATCGTAAATATCAAAATGCTATGTAAGTTATACAAAAAGAAATAGAGTTGGTTTTGATTACTTCAAAACCTATTACGTTAATTGTTAAAAGTAGTTGTTTTCTCACTTTATCTACTAAGATATGATAATAAAAGACTTCATGAAAAGAAAATAATAGAATATTATTTATCACATGAAGGGGTGGTTTCTAAGCCACTAATACTAGCTAGTTCTCATTTAAAATACAGAATGGCATAGTAAAAAAAAAATGAAATGATCAATACTAAAAACAATATCAGTAAATTCGATCATTTTATATTTTATTGCCAAAATCGGTATACGTGTCTTAATTCGATGCAAAATAAATAAACACGGTTACCAGAGTATTTTTAAAAATATGACTATTAATATACCAATCTCAAAGAAAATAAAGCTTGACTGGCAGGGTAATTGGCATTTTTGATATCATTTCTAGGACGATAATTAACTTGTTTAACAAAAACTTAATTATTTATAACTATTTAACAAGATTATTATGAAAAAAAATAACAAGGATTCGGTTTGATCATTAATCATAGTTAAAAAAATATGCGGACCAATTTTACCAAAGAAAAAAATTTCTATGATACATGATTGGATTAAAAACTTTATTATTGATAAAGCAACTTCGAACTATAATAGGTTACAAAATATATACAAGCGCTTTATTAAAAGGATGCGTGATATTTCAATAAAGTGCCGTTGTAAGTTCACATTGACCTGAGTTTTTTTGGCATAATAAAATACACAGGTATTTTATTGTGAACTTGTGGACGCTTTGGTTTGTCAGCTTGCTTAAAGGTAATAATATTTTGAGTCTTTGATTAATAGTTTCTGCACAGAAATCTAAAATTTTAAGTGCGTGTCAATGCCAAAGTTGCTCGTCATTAAGTAAAAACTAAATATTACTTTGATATTCAAGAAAGCATCATAATAGTTAAAGCTGTTGGCAGATTCTTCTTCTGATATTTCTAAATTTTGCTGCCTTGAACACGACATATATATGCACTGTCATCATTAAGCCTATAAAAATCAAAAAAATGGTAAATATAATATTTTCATGCTGAGCTAGTTGAATCAAATATTAAAGTGAATTATTGAAACCCCCGAGTATAAATTTCCATCGTATAAAGACAGACATTTCTCTGATTATTATTGGTTGAAAGTTACTTATATTACTCCAAATCCTATATGGTTTCTGATAAAAAGGCATATCGATAAGATTTGAATAAATTTTTTGATTTTACCATTAGATTTATTAATTATTCGATAGTGCTACAAAAATTGAAACTTTATATTCACCAAACAATTTCAACATTTATAATCGGATTCGCAACAAATTCCACCAATCAAATGCATTGCTAATAATAATTATCAAGTTAAGGTTGCCTAGAAAAACCCTGAGGTTTTGACAGGTGGTAAAATTAAATTAATTTTGATGATTTGGCAAAAAATTTTTTTAAAGTCAACCCGTGAAAGCTTCGATAGTTGAAAAAATGTTTCGAAAGATAGTAAATTCATCAAAAGCTTTGATAGGAACAACTTTTTGGAAATTAATGGGGTTAGATTTTTACCAGTATCTAATATGTGAAAATTTTGAAGGTTTGAAAAAAAAAATTATAAAGGACTAAAAATATATATTAATTATTCAAATCATATTACGGATAGATCAACTATATATTTCCATAATTAGTGTTTATCATGAAGATCTTTGAATCCCACAATTTCAAATTTTTCATTTTTTTAATATAAATAAGAATAGAATTCATTTGTTTTTTGCAATAACTCTTATGATCCCTCTTGTGAAGATAGCTTATAGGCTGACAAAGATTTTTAACGAGGTAAACTACGCTCTCTGTTTTTCAAAGTTTTAATGAAACAGTTTATAAGATTGTTAGCATAGCGAGGCTTAAGGAATGGTCGCTTAAAGGAATTTGTTTCTCTAGACATGGAATGCGAGTGTGTCACTTCCTGCTAACTTTTACATTTTTTTTTAATAATAGACACGTTTTGATAGGAATCAATTTTCACCAGTAAAGTCCATGAGTGATAATCCTTTAGATTTTTAGATTAATAATGAAAATAAACAATAAAAAAAATAAAAATAAAATAAAAATAGAAAAAAAAAAAGATAAAAAAAAAGGTAGCAGAGATTGAAAAACTAGAATTGGAAAATCTTAAATTGCGCCAAGAACTTAATCTTGACTAAGGTAATATTGAATATTATTAAAATAGTGCATATAAATTTAACTAAAAGAATTTTTGTGTTTTTAGTTTATCTATATATTTATAATTAGAAAAAATTTGTCACGCCCCTATATAAATAAATTTAATTCCTTGAGTCATCACTACGTAATTTTTATCGTAATTTTGTAAATGTTTGTATCATCACACTTTATACAGTACATTACAAAATATTTATTTTTTAAATACTTAATTCTTTTTTTGCAACATACTTTCACTGACCAAGTTAAGGTTTTTGTATCAAAAAGGTTAATGTATTTAATATCAACAACTCGTACGTTTTCTTCAAGCAGTTCTATACCACAAATATATACAATAATTCCATTAGATAATATTGTTGCAGTATAAGAATTTTGCAGAATTACTAGCTGGATTGATTGACCATGATAATTCAGCTGTATTTAGGATCACCATATCATTATAAATTATATGTTGGTGAACCTAAATCATCATCAAATGCTCTACCAAAAAAAAAAAATTTTTCATGTATTATCAGCAACACCCTTCATACTTATTTGTCTTTCAGGTAGAGTTCCTTTAACATTAGGTACATTCCACTTTAAGGAATTTAAATTAAATGAATGAAAGAATGATTTATAATCATCTTGATTTAAAGGATTACGCATTAATCCACCTAATAAATAAATGCTTTGTTCTTTATCATTAAGTAAAGTAGTTCCTCAGCAACTTTTGTATAGAATTTCGGCATTTTGCATAACCCATGGTGAGCAGCCAAATTATATGACCGAGATAGATTGAGGTAAAACACTTGATTTGTACATGATCTAGCATTAGCAACATATCCGCCAAAAAAATAAAGCTTATTTTCAACAAGGACAATAGAATGATCTAAACGTTCTTCAGGAGTAAATGAACCAACTTTAAAGAATAAATAGCTTAACAAAAAAATCGACAGGTTAAGCAATTTGCATATTTTATAAGTCATGATTTCAATATGTTAAAAAAATAAAGGGTTAAAAAAGAAATTATAAAATAAAATAACAATCCTTTTTTGGAAAATTTTCATATCACGAGATATCTTCAAAATGTTATACTGCACAAACAAAAGAGTCGAAAAAGGACTGGCGTCCTTGGCTCAGTGGTTAAACCGTAAGTCTCCTATTAAGCTAAAAGTTTTATTACACAGCAATAGGCCATCAGTTCAGGTATCAGCCGATACATAAAACTAGATGATTTTCATAAGAATTTCATATG
>CAMKVN010000016.1:0-63839 GCA_946474995.1 Funneliformis geosporum
TTCGGGTCATTAATGAGGAATTGGTGATTATTGACATCCTGAATGATGAGACGATCTAAGACGATAGATTTATTTGAGCGTCCAAGAGCTGATTGAATCATTTTTTCAGGAGCAGATTCGTATTGCAAACATCGTTGATTTAAGGAATCGATTGGTAGTTGTTTTATACGAATCGGAGCGATATTGATCGAGTTCGTACATCTTTTGTTTTTATTTGTTTTTTCTATATATAAAAAATCATGTGATATGACGTCATTTCGACTATTTCGCGACTTTAGCCTTCAATGGTCGAAATTATTTTAACAGAGGTCTCGCCGCCCTATCTCAGTTGGTAACAACTGAGACCTATTGTAGGTTACACTGCAATAGACCTTAGTTCAGCCCCTGGTCAAGGCAGATCGTAATAATTTAATTTACAGGATTTACCAGTTCAATTCCGGGAATGAATATCATAGGGTGCATACAAACCATGCACGTTAAAGATCACAAATTTGTAGAATATGGTGACCCTGAGATGTCTATAAGGTGTGATGGTAGATACCACCAAAAAAAAGGTGTAAGTTCGCTTCGTTTAGATCTATACCATCCTGACAACAGGTAGTGGTAATAGATATTCTCACCTATCGTGAACCAATTGAGTTTGGAACCGATAGTAGAGCTTGTTTGTAGTGGACAAGTGCGCATTGTCTGTAAAGGGTATCTGTGAGGGTAGGATCAATGGTAGGCACTGTATGACTTGGATTGAACAATAGTCGTAAGTTATAGGTAGTTGATAATGCACTGTCTTCAATTATCGTGGTGTCTATATCACAACTAGGGTTTGGAGGTCTGGGTTCGATTCTTGGGGTGATTTTGACGTATAGCGAGGTAACTATGGTGTAGGCTATCATCTTAGGTTGTTTTTGATCCTCTTTCCAGTAGTTGTGATGAATAGTGAATGATGGCTGGATACCACGTCTCTTTACCCTGAGGGTTCATTGGTTTGGCAGTCTACGCGGATAATGACACTCATTCACCTAGGTTTAATGCCAACCCACACTGGTTTGAAAAATAGCAAGGGGGGTTAATAGTGTCATTTGACGTGTTGTAAGGCGTATCTATTTCTGTTGAAGGGTATGCATCAAATATAGTACCACTTGTGCATACCTAGTAAAAGTATCAAAAAAGAAAATGATTTCAACAGGGTCTCGCCGCCCTATCTCAGTTGGTAACAACTGAGACATATTGTATGTTACACTGAAATAGACCCTAGTTCAGCCCCTGGTCAAGGCAGATCATAATAATTTAATTTACGGGATTTACTAGTTCAATTCCGAAAATGAATATCATAGGGTGCGCACAAACCATATACGTTGAAGATCACAAATTTGTAGAATATGGTGACCCTGAGATGTCTATAAGGTGTGATGGTAGCTACCACCAAAAAGGTGTAAGTTCGCTTCGTCTAGATCCATACCATCCTGACAACAGGTAGTGGTAATAGATATTCTCACCTATCATGAACCAATTGAGTTTGGAACCGATAGTGGTGCTGGTCTGTAATGGACAAGTGCGTATCGTCTGCAAAGGGTACATGTGAGGGTAGGATCAATGGTAGGCACTGTATAATTTGGATTGAACAATAGTCGTAAGTTATAGGTGGTTAATATTGCACTGTCTTCAATCATCAATCATCGGTGTATCTATATTACAACTAGGGTTTGGAGGCCTGAGTTCGATTCTTGGGGTGATTTTGACGTATGATGAGGCAACTATGGTGTAGGCTATCATCTTAGGTTGTTCTTGACCCTCTTTCTAGTAGTTGTGATGAATAGTGAATGATAGCTGGGTACCATGTCTCTTTACCCTGAGGGTTTATTGGTTTGGCAGTCTACTCGGATATTGACACTCATTCGCCTAGGTTTAACGCCAACCCACACTGGTTTGAAAAATAGCAAAGGGGATTAATAGTGACGTTTGACGTGTTGTAAGACGTATCTATTTCTGTTGAAGGGTATGCATCCAAATATAGTACCACTTGTGCATGCCTAGTAAAAGTATCAAAAAAAATTGATTTTGACCATTTTGACCATTTCGGATATCCGAAATGATCCATTTCGACTTCATGTATAATTGGGATAATGCCATACATGCTTATGCAAACTATACTGATCATTATATTTAATATCTTAGATTATGTAGAATATAATATTAAAATTTCACAATAAAATTATAAACAACACAAAAGTTGGCCTTGTATCAACTTTTTGAATAATTATATATAAATTATATATTATTTATTAAAATTAATTATTTAAAGTTTTGGACAAAGCCATATATGCTTGTGCATACTATGCCTACCATTTTATTTAATATTTTAGGATATGCAAAATACAATATAAAAAGTTTCACAATTAAATTTTAAACAACACAAAAGTTAGCTTTAAACTAAATTATTTAATTATGAAAATTATATAGTAAATAAAATATTTTAAATTTTAAAAAATTGGGCAATGTTACAAATAGTTGTACAAACTATGCCGACCATTTTATTTAATATTTTAGGTTGTGGAATATAAAATAAACGTTTCACAATAAAATTTTAAGCAACACAAAAGTTATCCTTGTATTAATAGTCAAAAAAAAAAATCATAAAAAACGCTATAACTTATGACTAAACTTCAAAAATTTAAATTAAACCAAAAGTTTTATGCGAGATGTGAAAATATCTGGAAAAGAAAAAATTACATCAAATGGAGCATTAAACTACAAATACTAGGAATAAAGTCGTATAAATCGTTGGTAACACCAATGTTAGAAAATTTTTAATGGTTTTACACGTTTTGCCAAATGCAGTTGGGAGATCTAGCTTAATTTGTCTAGATACTAATTCATGATTCATTATAAATTTACGTTTGGTGTAACTAAAAAAAATATAAAATAGAGATCACAAAGAATTTTTTTTTTTCTACGCTCATTGAAAAGATCCATCTTTTTTTAATATATATATATATATATATATCTTTTGGTCATGTATTAGTAACTCAGTTCAGATATAATAAAATCAAGTCAACAGTGTCCAAAGAAACCTCAAAATATCCTGGTTTTTTAATCACTCCTACATTAAAGGATCTTTGACTACTCGTTTGTCAAGGAAATTTTTTGGGCAAGGTTTGTACCCATGTCCGCTGTATTTACAAATATAATACGCTAAACTTTCAGCTGCACATTTGGATAAAGCTTGCTTTGATAACCAAAACTTAAGCAGAATTGTTGGCTGCTAAGGCTGCTTATCGTCCGAAATTATGACTTTGGGAGGTGGGTTAGGTTCAGTTGAAATGTATCTTGCTCTCAATTATTTATAAATTGCCTCCTAAGACTCTAGAGTATAGACCATGTATTGGTTAAACTTCTTATTTAGAGTAGGAATTGTGATTGAAAGAATTTTCCTAAGTTGTAGTGCAGAAGCTGTCCTTTGAAAGGCAGAATGTTTTGAAGGCTTGAAGGTAAAATTTAATAATATATATTATGTTGCATGGTTTAGTGGACGGACATACTAACTAATTCATTAACTTTATTTGATTTATCAGTAATTTCAATATGATCAACCACAAACCCATTTTTAGTCGGTTACAAAATTTTCCAATGATAAAGAATATATTATGTTTCTTGGATAATGAAAGAAAGCGGTTTAATATAATCTTAATAGACTTTTATGGACAAATTTCGTCTGGCAATCTCTTGACAAGATATAAGATTGCGTTATTTGATATTTAAAGTTGGAATAAACTCGTCCAGCAAATAATTATCAGATGAAATTTATAATGTCACGTCTTATTTTCTGAATAAAAATGGTAAGACGAACGATCAGATGCTGATATTGAAAGTATCAGATGTATTTAAAGGTGTATGTTTGAAGGTTAAAAGAAAATTTTAAAAAACCTCTAGAAAAGTATGTTAATTCTCAACTTTGTTGTTTTATAACAGATATTGGAACTAAGACCATCGAAAAACAGACTATTCAACAAAATTAACTCGTTCACAAGTTAGCTAATTTCAGTAACCTAATTATGATTATGATACTAGAAAATTCACGGGTAAATAGCAAATTATTTATTAAATTCTGAATTATATGCTAATTCTGTTCTAATAATACAATTCTTTTGATGTGATTTATACTTGTACTCAAATATTAAAAGTAAATTACTTTTTTCATTTTCGGTGTTAAATGAATTTTTTTTTTATAACCTAATTTTTCATACTGTATTTCACGTTAAAGTTGGATTCATAGCAGATTTCTCATTCACATTACTCGATGATTATTTATTTTCAAACTGGCAAAGCTTTCAGGAAATAACTTTTTTTAATAATATAATTGATTTTTAATCATATTAATACTAAAATTAGGACATACGCGTCCTTAAATAAAGTGATATAAATTCTTTTATTTATTTAAATTATTTCATCGAGGAAAAAAGTGCTATTAATCAATTTCTAGCAAATGAATTAACACTATGCTTAATTCATTCGGTTTATTTCCCTATTATTACTATGATTATGTTTTTTTTTAAGAATTATAACAAAGAAGATTTATGTAGAAAGTTATAATTTTCCCATAAAATTCTAATTGCGTTTCCTGCCTCTCCAAAAATCAGTGTTGGCAAATGAACTTGAAATGACCATTAAATGACCTCATTTTTATTATAAATTTCAAGTCTAAATGACCTTATAATTTGTATATTTGCAAAGTTAATTTCCACATAAAATTGTTTTAACCCACCATTATTTTTGTGTAAGGCACCATTAATTAATAGCTTTAATCTTAAAAAGTCTAAATTAAACAAAAAATTTTATTTGTGCAAAAACATATGTGGGAATTATTTTTTAGTTACATTTATATATTTTAATATTCTAGTCGTGACAATGGCAGAATTTTTGATAGTATTTCTCACGCTAAAAATAATTATTTTCCACCATTAATCTCACGATAATTAATCTTTTTAATCATAAATAAGATTATTCCTGGATTGGTATGGATTAAACCTAATCTTTTCATTTGGGTAATTTACGTATCATCAGTCATAAAAAATCTTGTTTCTAATATGTATGTTAGCAAAAAAAAAAATGATGAGCCTTCCCGAAATATATGAGCTTTAACCAACATGCATTTTTAGCATTATTTTGCATGGCACCCCAGATCCTTACTATCCTCCCCAAAAAAATTTTTTTTTCTTTTTGCTAAAAATTAATGAAATGCCTATTTTGCCTATTTGTTTTGATTTTGAGTGACAGAAAAACTGCGTCGACTATGATTGTTATATTGACTTGTATTTTGCGTAACCATAATCGATTTATGATTTTTCACTTCTAAATCAAGTAATTTGATAGCTTGCGTCCCACCATTCCATGTTGATATTCACGAAACGTTTAAGGGCCGTTGCAACATCAACCTTTCCACCATTAGGAATTTAAAGATTTTTTTTTTAAAAAAAAAAAGACGTGTGAAAAAGTTTACAAATATTCCTGTAAGTTTGAATAGTAAGAACAAAGCATATACACCACAGTGTTATCTATCCAAAGAACTGTACTATAGAATAGTATTAGCTATAAAACAGAATTTAATAAATAATTTGGTAATTGCCCGTAAATTTGCCAGTATCATCATCATTATTATGTAATGTAAGAAAGAATACGAGCCAGCTTGAGAACGAGTGAATTTGGTGAATAATCTATTTTCGAATTTTATTGGGATCTTTTCTAATTCTAATTTCTGTTATAAAACAATAAAGTTGAAAATTAACATACTTCTCTAGAGAATTTGCTTCTAACTTTTAAACACTTACCTTTACCTTTAAACACTTCCAATATCAGCAGTCGATCATTGCGATGATAATATACAATCGTTTTAATCATTTTATTTCGTGATAAATAAGACGTAACTCCATAAATTTCATCTGATCTGCTAACCACTTTTTCCCAAATCTGAAACATGATAGCAATATCTCAAAAAATCTTGTCAAGAGGTTTGCCGGAATGAATTTAAAATTGCCTTTCCATCAAAGTCTATTAATATTAAATTAAGACTGCTACCTTTCATTGATTCAAAAACCATTTATCAATTTGAAACGACTAAAAATGTTATTGTGCTTGATCATAAATTACTAATCAATCAAAGTTAATGACTTCATTAGTATGACGGCCCACTAAAATCATGTAATATCATATTATATTATTAAATTTTACCTTATTCAGAAAATCATAAGTGACCGTTTTGCGAGTTGACAAGCCTCTGCTGTATTTCAATGCGTCTTCTGCGCTGCGCCCTACCTCAATAACAATCCCTACTACGAATAAGAATTTAACCGAACATGTGACCATTCGCTCTACTCCAGAGATGACTTAATTCACATGGCATCTGAATATTCAACGCCGTATTATATTTGTTAACCAACGAAAATCTCAAAGTGTTCCATTCGTTGCTGAGAAGAATCATGAAGTGGTGACTTGATTTTAATTTACTTGGTGCCAATTTTAGTTACTAACGGATAGCCAAAGTAACATGTTATATATTTTTAAAAAAAAATTTTAAAAAAAGTGAGCATAACCAGGTCAGGGATAATCAAATTTTGATTTATGGTAATTGGAAATTGAGGACGACTCTTCAATAATAAGTTGTTATTATTATATTATAGTCATACGGAAGTGGATTGTGATTTTAAAAACTAAAAGGGAAAAAAACAAGTATCACATTTGAATACCTATTATAATTCTCCAAGGAGTTATAATAACACGAGAAGTGTACTTTTTTTTAGAAAAATTGATTTTTTCGTTACAAGAAAGGTGGTAGAAATTCTTTTTTTTTTAAAACACTTTTAATTTGATGACATAAAAATCATTAAATAAAAGCGTATCTCATTTTTGTTCATTTATTTAAGAGAATATCTTTCAAAGTTTTTTTTCAGATTATATATACGTGAAGTATATGATAAATCTTTAAACCTAAAAAGTGGAAATACGAGGAGAATTATTTGAAAAATAAAGAAAGAATTACTTCTTTATCAAAATCTTTAAAATTAAAAAAATGGAAATATGAGGAGTATGTTTAGAAAAATAAAGAAAGTTTAATTTTTTAAAAAAAAACGTAAAAAGGGAAACGTAATTTTTTACAATGAAGGGGACTACAGTCAGAACTCGATATAACGATTCTCGATATAACGATCACTTAATAAAATCTTGTTAAAACGATTTTTTTAAAAATTTTGACTTTATATTTGAACATATAAAAATCGTTATATAGAACTTATAAGCCGATTTTTTTTAAAAAATTTCATACCAAGTGTGTGTTTATATATTTTTTAAAGTTTGATCGGCATTTTTAAATAGGCCTACAAAATTTGGTTTATCTTAGATAAACGAGGGGGCCATAAAAATGTCCAATACTTTACTTAGCCCATACTATACTAATATCAATTCACACTATAAACTACAGTATATTAAAAAAAAAAAAAAAAAATTGCTAAATCGAAATAAAGTTATAAATTATATAAAGGAACTTGTTTTCATGCTTAATATAAATAAAAAAAAATATATATTTTTTTATAAATTACAACTCGCCTTCATTTTTTTTAATAAAAATAAAAAAATGCCTAAAACCATAAAGCAAAAAAATAAAAATCGTGTTATTAATTCAAATACCGATTCCAAGTTTAATAAAAAAACAAATATTGACGGCGACAACTTTAATTATGTTCTCAAACCGACGTTCCCTTCCACCTTATCAATCAATGAAATTATAAGTGTTATTAAAACATCTAGCAATAATAAAAAGGCAAAAACATTTCCAAATTCTTTTATCGCGTATAAAAAGGCATTAATTAAAGAGAATCGAATTAGAAACATTAAATTACCTCCTATGGGCCAGCTTTCTAAACTTGCATCATGTTATTGTGATAATGAACCGGAAAATGTGAAGGAATTTTACAGAAAGCTATCCGAGGATGCTAAATCTTTGTATAAGCAAACTAAGCAAAATGAGATTCAAATCTTATTTGATAAAAATATGAATGAATTAGAAGAAATTAGGGAGAATCCTGTTGAAAATATAATCTATACACAAAATTCAACAAGTGGGTTTGAAGATAATTCAGCCAGCCTTGACAGCCACAATTTTATTAACAGCTTCCAACCTAATTTTCCCAATAGCACCTTTTTCGAATATCCGTATAGAATGAATGAAGTTACTAACGATCAGGAATTTATTAGAATGTTGGAATACGAAAGCGTGCAGTTTACGCCTCTGCAAGTTGATACAGATTATTTAAATTATACCCAAGGCATTAAGGACCCTGTTGAAAATATAATTTATACGCAAACTTCAACACCTGGGTTTGAAAATAATTCTGCTAGCCTTATGAATCTTATGAATTCTTTTCTTGACAGCCGTAATTTTATTAGCAGCTTTCAAACGAGTTTCCCCAATAGCAACTTTTTCGAAAATCCGTATAGAATGAATGAAGTTGCTAACGATCAGGAATATATTAGAATGTTGGAATGTGAGAACGTGCAGTTTTCGCCTCTGCAAGTTGAAGTTCCCATTGAAGATATAATTGTTTCAACTTGTGGCGCAGCCTCGGATTGTATCAATTATCCCGTTGAAAATGAAAATATGTTTCTTCCGTCCCTTTAGAATCGATATTAAAAGACCGTCAAAAAATTAAAATTGATCGATTAATATAAGGCTATACAACAAATTTCAGAAAAACATCCTTCGGTCAACCTTCCATATAGATTTGATTGGGATTAAAGATACTTTATTCGATGGATTTAATTAAGCTTTTTTGATTATTAATTCTATTCTGTTTCGGTACAATTTGTCGACTCCAAATATTAACAAACGTATTAAATATTTGATATTGTAATATATTCTTCATAAGTTATAATGGTTATACTGTAGATTTATGCATTAGCCGTAACTAATAAATTTGAACTTCATATTCTATAGCACTGTATTTACTGTATTTAAAGCAATAGCTTCTTTTAATTATTTTGTTTTGTCTTTTTTTAATTAGACTTGTTCGACATTCTTTAATTCGCCATTTTCTTATTCAAAGAATATTATTTCATATCATTAATAATTTAAAATAAATATATCTATCAATATTCAATACTAAATTATTTTAAGTATAATATATTGATTTCAGTATTCATTAAAAGCTAATTTGTATTGAATATAACTTTAAATATAAATTTCAAACATTTTTTAATTCATATTTATTTTATTATAATATCTTAAGTTTAAATTTATTAACATTAAATTAAATAATTAGCTACATAAATAAAATTATATTTTATTAATTTTCAATATATAGATTTTTTTTAATATAACTTACAATATTTAAACTTCCTAATTTTTTGTTAATAATCATTTAAAAATAATGTATATTTATTTTATATTATTTAAACTATTTAATTAAATTAAATAGTTGTAAATTTAAGTTTATTTAATTAATGCTTTATAATAATTTTTTGTAATCTTTTAGGTGAATGTGAATTTATAAGAATAAAGTATAAGTTTACATAGTTGTTATTTGTAAATATAAGTTTATATAAATTTAATAAGTAAATAAAAAATTTGCTTAATCAGCTTAAGTGAATATAAATTTGTATAAGCTTATAAATACATATAAATTAACTTATCAATTCTTATAATAATATTATAACAATTATAAAATTATTATATTAAATTATTAAAATTCATGTTTATCAAATTTAAATATTAGTAATAAAATATCATATTAGACTTTATAGTTTTTAATAATATAAAAATTAATAATCTTAACTTTTATAAAAAATATTTTATTAAACTTGATCTTAAATTAATATAAAAAATTACTAAAAATTATTACTTTTAAATTTTAAAGGTAAAATATTAAAAGAATGATTAAATAAAATAAATAAAATATATAATTTAATTATTTAAAAAAATATAAATTTAATATAATATTTTTATTTTAATTTATTCAAAATAAAAATTAATATAAAAATATATATATTATATATAATAAATCCTTTATATTATAAGTTTTACAAATCAATTGCAAGAAAGATATTACAAGTATGCCAACCGATATAGTACTTCATTTCCTTCTTCATTTAACAGCACGAAATAATAGTTACGCATAGACAAATTATCCTAATATGCGGCCATGGATAATCATGTAGAATTCTAAAGAAGCTAAATACCAGGATGTTTGTAAAAGGTTAGCATGTAATGTAACAGTAACACAGTTTGTATATGGGCAAAGATAAACATTTTCTCATTCGAGTATTATAAAAAAATGATGTACTGATCAGCCAATTAGATTTTTTAACTATGCTATTAACTAATACGATTTCTTTAAAAGGAAATGATATGATTGGCATGGTCTTTTTGCAAAACAAGACCTTTAAAGTTACTAATAATGACCTGTCTCTTACAAACATACTTCCACAGATTATTAACCTAAAATTTTAAGTGATTCTTTGGAAATGTTCGAAATTCGTACGATAGTCATCAAAAACATTAAAGATGCTATCTAATTTAAACAAATAATTTAATTCATGTATAAATTGATAAATTGCCCGAATTTAAAGTTTGAAATTTAAATTTGGTCAATTTTTGATGCATCTACATTATATAGGTTCTGAAAATTTTTTAATAAAATTTTGATTTTTATTGCATTTCATTTTTTGATGACTTTTACAAATTTTATACAAAAAATTCTCAGAACCTGATTTTTCTGGCAACCTTCCCATAGAAAATAATACTTAAAAATGATGCGGAATATGGTAATTTCGTGATACAATATTAATTAAATATGTAAATTACAAAATTGAGAAAAGACATTTTTATCATACAAAAAAAATAATTTTTATACAATGAATGCCTTTATTGGATAATGAATATGATATTATAATATAGTACAATAGTTGTTTTCGTAGCTCATTACAAATACAAAAACAATTGATAAAAAAATTTGATGCATCAAATGATGCGTATTAATGGCTATAGACTGGTTTTGTCCGTGTTCAATATTATTGTTCGACTTGGAGATTACCTTATTTATTATTTTGTATAGTAATATATTATCTTCGTAAGGAAAGTTACTCGGTAAAGTTAATTTTCGCATAAAATTATTATGATCCGGACTCTAAACGGTTTTCGTTTCCTAGTTATACCATTGGAACATTAGGATTCTATACAAAGAGGTTATAATTAGAATTTAATGACTAACATGGATTCATGCCATCAGGAGAAGTATTCACAAGCTGAAATGAATTTTGTGTGAATCATTGGAAGAGTATATATAATTCGAGTCTGCGTCACTAAGTAAACTTGTCGTAATTGAAGATTTAGTACCTTCAGTTAGTTCAACATAAGTAAGTCTTTTAATTTTTTATGAACATTTATTCAATTATTCCAAAATTTTTACATTTTTTGAAATTATATTATCCTTGAAGGTAATTGGAAGTTTTTATTAAAAATATATATGAATTTATTAAAAAGTTTTTTTTAAAAGGAAAGTTTGATTGGCCAAGTCTATTGGTGCAACACAAACTCTAAATTATTTTTGTGGAAAGTTCGAAATCAATAAACGGAAACGGAAACAAAGCAATAACCGCACTAGTAACGATAAGTTAGAAGTTATTTTGAGCAATGCACTTGAATGTGGCCAAAATATCAAATCATGCATAGATGCATAGCTTACCGCGAAATGTGAAATAATCCATGATAACTGTGAAGTTACTAAATAAAAAGAAAATTTTATTGTCTTAATTTGGGGTGATACAATTATAATAAAAAAAAAGGCCCGTCTCTAAAATTAATTACTTCTGCAGCTGATTAACCTAGCGTTTTAACCGATAGGTTCGTCCGATAGTTCAGCAAATAGATACTGGATGACCTTAATCAATCAAAAAAAGAAAATAAGCGCATACAGGATGATTTTTAATAAATCCAAAAAAGAAAAAGAGAAACTTTCCAATCGGGTACATCAGCTCGGGGAAGAGATAACACTGTTACAGTCAGAGATAAATGATTCTAAGCTTGGAGATAGATATTATACCGGTTCACTAATCACCCATCTACATGTAAGACAATAAGATTACTGATATGATTATATGCCTGACGAAAGACTTAAATGACTATTTAGATCAATTTATTACATTTAACAATAAAATTATAATTTTATTCCTTGTATAAGGTGACCGAATTAAAAGTTTGAAATCTAGACTTGATCAAAATTTTATGATGTCAAGTTTCGTCAGTTACACAGGATTTGAAAATTATAGTCATTGCCTAACTCGATTAATTAAACAACAAGCAAAAGTAGTTTGTTTTCTGTTTCATTTTGTGTCGATAATGACTTATAAGAAATAGATATAAGTGATCGCAACACATCGCACATATTTTTTCGTAACCTATTACAAAAGAAAAATTATGATGCTCGTGATTTCCGGTTTGTGTAACAAAACAAAAATCATATGATAGAATGTTACATTTAAAGGTACTGATATGAACATGTACATGTACATTTGGTTTCTGTTTATTAATTATTAAATGTCTTACAAGATGAGATATGGAAATAACTATTGACTGAGTTTCATATTGTATCCAAATATTTCCTTTGTTCAAATATAATGAGAATCCACATAATATAGTTTGAATATATTTCTTTGTCTATTGTATCACTTGTATTAATTAATTAATTTCGAAACATATTATCAAAATAATTCACGGACTAAAACGAAGTGTTTGTTAATAGCTGATTAGATTTTGATTGATGAGATGTATAGATTTAGAATTTTCAGCAGAAAGACTTGTCGTGTATAGTCATACAAAAGATAACTCCTGATTTGTGTTTGCTAATTTCAAGATATTTTTTTAAGCAATTTCTAAAGCCTTACGATTATAATTACAATTCTTTGATACAGTAATGTGATGCCAAAAATAAATTGCTTTTTATACAATATCTTCAACAATAATTGTTTTTCGTAGCACGTTACAAATACAAAATGATTGATAAAATGATAAAAAAATTTTATGCACCTAATGATGCGGCGGAAATTTCTATGCAATTGTGTTTATAAACATTTTTGCTTGTGCTATGAAACAAAAAATAATTGACCAAATTGCAAATGAGATATAGCAATGCCTATAGACTGATTTTGTCATAGAGATTACCATATTTGTTATTTGTTATAGTAATATATTAATCTAAGAAAATTTAATGGAGTTACAAGCGTCTCAATCTCAAAATATTTATGATTTGATATATTACTATAACAAATATGGTAATCTCTTTAAGATTCCAAGTAGTCGTGAAATTCAAAAAAACACTATAGTATAATGAATGAGTAATTGTTTGTGCAAGGTAAATTTATGATTTTGTTTTTGTAGCACATACTGTACAAGCAAAATTGTAGACAAAGAAATTACCATATTCCGTATCATCTATTAGTAATTCAACATCAAAAAAATATTTTATGTAAAAATAGTGCTTGTGTACACTATTATCATCTGAATGCAATATTCTCAAATTTTACTTTTAATAATAGATACAACATTCAATGAATCCGAGTTAGGCAATGTCTATAATTTTCAAAACTCGTGTGTAACAAGCAAGTATGACGAAACTTCGACATAAAAATATTTTTTATTGATAACGTTACTAAGTATCTGCCAACAGTCACGTGACAGTTAATATCCTTTTTTTTGTTGATTTCACAAAAATTTCATGTTGCACCAAAATTTGCAAGAAAAACATTTGGAATGAATAAGTAACAAAATACAATATTTTATACGAAAATAATCAAACGGACAGGTTTCGCGCGACAAGTGGTACTGATATCATTGAGGGTACAAAATCAAGTATATTTTCCAATTGTATCGGCGTTTTATTATTCTCGTGATTTTAATAGCAACATTTCATCGATGCTATAAAATCGATCTAGCTATTCTAGAAAATTTTGAACAAATTCTTATCACCTTAGAAGGTTTATTTAATTTCTATGATTTGAACCAACAATTTATAACATAATTTACATAAATAAAATATTTCCTAATCTAAATCTTGTTAGATCGAATAAATTTGAACCTTATTTCTTTTTAGTTTAGAAACGATCGATCTTGCGCCTTTTTACTTTCCTCTTTGGATTGGATCATTGTAGTTTTTAACGAAATTTTAGGGTTGCATAAGTAGTTTTAATTTTTTCGGATCGATTTCTTCGGACTATAGCCATCTATACATTTTATTTTTGTTATATATTGTAAAGTAATGGCGGTTACGCCTAGTTAATATGTAATTCCAGTAAAACTGTTGACTGGGTATAACTCATCCAATCAAAAAACATACAACTTGTAGTTAGATTAATTTTAAATAAATTGAGAAATTTTTTTTTTATCTATGCGAAATTATTTATTTATAAGTGAATATTCACATAATTATTTTTCATGTTCTGTAATTTAAATTATTTTTATCATGTTTTATCCTTTGTTTTTTTTAATATAACGATATTATAGTAATAAATTAATAAATTATCTCTTGTGGACAAAGAACAAAACGGGAGCCTTTTTCAAAACATCAGTTAAGGATACTAAATGTTTGTATTAACAAGTACAATTCAAATCGTTGATAATAATTACAAAAACGCCCAAAGTTCTTCCTTTTGAGAATGCACGAAGCCATTATTCGTTTTATGAATCTTTCTTTTCTTTCTTTTATTTTTTTTTTTAAAATTAAAACGTAAAAATGTGATGATGTCAGAAATTTAAAAATAAAATACAAATAAATTAAATCATTGTAAAAGTTTATCTGTTTAAAGAAAAAATTTGCATTTGACAATGTAGTTATATTAAAGAAAATTTATTTTGAAAAGTATAAAGAATTTATTTGTTTATACAAATAAATATAAATTTTATTCATTCTAAATGAAAATGAAATTGCCAAAAAATTATTTCATAAATATTGTATTAAAACTTTTATAAAAAAAAAATTAGAATAGAGCAAGTTCAGTAATTATCGAAGAATCCATATCAGGTTGAACGACTGCTTTTGCAATTTTGATTCTACCCTCTGAATGTCATCTTTTTGATACAACTGACATTTTTATGTAGTAAGATATGTATATTCCAATATTCTATAGAGGATACTGTTCTGAAAACGTAAAATGAGGAGCGAAACGAATGACATATATAGTTTTATCCGAAATTACACCTGTTTAACTTGCAATTTGGTGTTTATTTTCATCACCACGCGCAAAAATCTCGACTTTGTTTGACGCAAGTTTAATTTAGGAACAGTTATTAATAATCCGAAAAGTGTTGTTTTCTTAATACGGTTAGCGATCGGCCTAGATGATCTTAGATTTGGTCGGCTGGGCAAGTCAAATTGTCCCTCTGGGGAATTTGTCCTTTTGGAATGAATGCTGGATTCCTGACCAGAGCATAGATTCCTTTAGTTTAGTAATTCTAGAATAGTTTTTTTATTTAGCCGCAACGATCTACAATTTTATGTTGATCACTTAGGATACTCTTTTATTTATCACGCCACGCAACCGCTATTTTCATTTTACAAGTATTCTGGGACTGAGAAATTTTTTTTGTTACGGGAATCCTAACCGTCACACCTATCGTTTGACCACTTTTGACCTCTTATATGTCACTTGATCGACATAAAATGGCAAAGATGTCAAGGCAGTACTTGATTAATTAAAAAATTTTGCATCATTTTTGCTTTAATTAAAAGCCTTCTACTACCTTCACGTTCGTTTATAAATAAAAACTTTAAGAACTGAGCGCAAAAATAGCAAAGCGGTTTATGAAGGATGTAATTTTCTAATAGAATTTTTTGTAATTCCGTTGTACACGAAAATTTCAGACAACTACTGGTACTCTATAATATGAACAACTATTAATATTGAACGATGTAAAAAAATACTCGTATGAAAAAGTGTATGTCTCCGCCGAATATATTTTTACTTTATTGACGATTATTGTACCGACATGGTTATTTATAGAAAATACAAGTTTTACTGTAAAAGAAGCAGAAGCATTCATTAACACAAATATTAACGTTAACGTTAACATCTCTACTATAACTACCAATACCAACAGATAATTTGTAATAAAAGAAGGGTAGTTTAAATATTTTTTAAAGTTGTTTGTATAATTTTTATATCATAAATGTTTAAAATTTTCTTCAATGGTACGATAAAAATGATTTGTCGGTCAATTGATTGTGTCTTTAAAATGAATATTTCGATTAAATAAATGTGTCGTTCAAATGATTGTCGCAGTAAAATGATCGGTATAAATTAACATAAATAACTCTAGTGATGCATCTTACTAACATTTGTAAGGGTTCGGAAAAATCATCCACATACTTTATGAGTAAAAAAAATTGTACCGGACGTAGCGATAATTTTTCAAAAAATTCTATACCGTCCCTTGACTTTTGAAATTGCTGTAATATTCACGGAGTATTATTTATAGTGTGGGAATAGAAGTCATCTCAAGCTTTAGTCATTCGTACGTGTGATCTTTGGATGTATCTCTCAATATCTTTTGGTTACACGTGGAAGGATTAAATCATGCGTACTGACAAGTTCTTTTACTTTTCTGAGTGATATAGATATTCATTAGCTTAGTTCTTTTTGGTATGATGATATACCATTACTGGGGCTAGTTAATACTTTATATAATTTTGTATTTTTTTAACTGCATCATAAAAAAAAAAATTTATCGTGTGGTTAATTTATAGGGGCAGAAACAAAAAGGGAAATGAAACGTTTATCAAAGTTGCACATTAATAATCTTCACATCCCCCATTATAAATAATTATAGTTAAAATAAATCAAGTCAAAACAAGCTCGCAATGAAAAAAAAATATATATATTTTCTACTACAAAAAAATTTTTTTTTTTCTTTTTCAATCTTTGGAGATACAAGCTTATTTCACCTCATAAAGCATTTTTCATGCAAATTAATCGTTTTTCTTCAGCACTGCATTATCTTTCTGCTGTTTAAGTTATCTGCTAATGTTTAGGAATTAGAATCCTTATTGGTTCTGCTCCCTAATAAATTGTGTATAATTTATTCTTGAACTATCTTGAGCTGTTTAAAATCTCATTTGTAGAAGCTCATAACTTCCATTTGCGGGGGGGGGGGGTAAAAATTATTGTACAAGTGAAGAGTTTTTTTTTTTTTTTTTATTTTTTTTTTAGAAATTTAAATTGTATTACAAGAAAAAACTTAATATTTACAAAAGAGTAAAGGGCATTTAAATGAATCGCAGGTTTATAGATTGCTCAGGGCAGTGTTAGAAATTCAAAATAAAAAAGTTTGTGCTCTTCTTCGGCATTATGGACATTGACCTGTCAAATTGTTACAAAATTTGTTAAAAAAATGTGAACGTGCTGAATTAGGCTTTTTTTATTATTATTATGGTGGTATATCATACATATTAAGTTAAAATTAAGACTGCATACAAAAAAAAAAAAAAAAATTTTGGTATGTATAAAATAAGGAAGACCAAAAATATTGTAGTTTAATGTAAGAATTTTTTTTTGTCTCACTTTCCATATACAGAACATTATATATTTTCACTTGTATTTAAATTATCGATCGATCAAGTGAGTGGGTCACCATATAAAAGTTACTACACTAAAAAAAGGTTGATCAAACATATTTTAGTTAAGTTAAAATGCAAAAAAAAAAAAAAAAAAAAAAAATAATTTTCTCTATAAATAGTGTGTCTCTTCCCAATCATATCCAAAAAAGAATTTTTTATTTATTACAGAACATAAAAAGTAATTTTCATTCTTCCATTCTTATTTATATATTCTTTTTGGTCTATCAAACTAATAGGAAAAAAAAAAAATTGATAAACAATATTTTTATATAAAGAAATTTTCTTTCGTGTTTTTCCTTCAAGATAATTTATTATAAATCACAAACTCGACTTTATATTATACATCTTTATTTTATTTTTATTTTTTAAAAAAATAAATGCCTAAAACCATAAAACAAAAAAATTACAATCGTGTTATTAATTCAAATATCGATTCCAAGTTTGATAGGGAAACTAATAATGGCGACGACAACTATAATTATGTTCTCAAACCAACATTCCCTTCCAGACTATCAATGAATGAAATTATAGGTGTAATTAAATCGCCTAGCAATAATAAAAAGGCAAAAACATTTCCAAATGCTTTCATCGCGTATAAAATAGCATTAATTAAAGAGAATCGTATTAGAAACATTAAATTACCTCCAATGGGCCAACTTTCTAAAATTGCATCATGTTATTGGAATAAAGAATCAGAAAACGTGAAGGAAGTTTATAGAAAACTATCAGAGGATGCTAAATCTTTGTATAAGCAAAAAAAACAAAATGAGGTTCAAATCGTATTTATAAACATAATGAAGTTGTAGTGAATAAGGAAGCACACAATTCTTACGACAGAATTTGGTTATGCCAATAATACTCAAACTAAAGAAGTTGAGGATATTGTCCATGCGACAAATTCATCAAGTGGATATCTTACGAATAAGGATTCTACCGTCGGTGCTATGACAACGGTACGACTAGCATTTTTCAGGTTGGAAATTGTCCCAATTAGTAGATCCTAATGATCAAGAGTATGATGCAAATTAGTATCAATTTATTTATACACGACTTACGTCAAAATTATTTATGTAACTAATATATATGTATGAATATTTAATTCATAAATAACTTTATTTTAAATAGGTGTGTTTGCTAATTCCAGGACATTTTTTAAGCAATTTCTAAAGCCATTACGATTATAATTACGATTTTTGTTATACTTAAAAAAAAAAAAAGTTTTTTAAAAAAAATTTAAACGCGAACAAAAAAATTTTATATGGCCTAATTTATATACAATCTATGGACATAATATTAGTACGACTTTACCAACCAGCTTTATTGTTAAATTTTTTTAATTATTTAACTTCATTACGGTCAAATTACATCAGACTTGTTGCTATTAGGAAATGTTTTTTTTTCACTAAATAATTATCTCTAAATAATTATCTGATATTTGAAACAGAAAAAAGGTTAACAAATAAATTTTTATTGTAATAAATAAATTTTAAAATGACACGGACGGTTTACTTTAATTAAGTTTCATTAATATAGGTCGTCAATTGTTTTTTGTTTGCATTGCAAACTTTATATTTGCAGATTTAAATAAAAAAATATGTTAGTCCATACAACCCATTTATGATATATTTAAATGTTTACTGAACAATGAATGCTTCGTTTGTGTAAATATAAATATAATTGAAAGTCCGAAACCTTCGACAAATAAAATGATCAAAAAGCCCAGGCAATTTTAATAAATACTTTTCCCGAGGATATCAAATTTGAAACCTACTTGACGATTCAAGTAATCATTTATTGATCATGTGCAATCCAAATGTTTCAAGGTCAAATGTGAGAAATCCTTTGCAGGATTTGTAGCACATAAATTACATAGAATTTCCATATTTCATAATATATTAAATTTGTTTTTCTGCTCATAACTGAATATTCACAATTCATTACACGTTTACAATTTCTATTTGAACTTTGGGTCTGATTTGTGTGCATCAAAAGCATCACAAGTGAATAATATTCATTATCTTCACAACATTACATACCAAATTCTCAATACATATCTATCTTTTTTATTTTGTGTATTAATTGTCAAAAAAAAAAAAATAATAACAAACGCTATAACTGATGACTAAACTTCGAAAATTTAAATTAAACCAATAGATTTATGCGAGATGTGAAAATATCTGGAAGAGCATTCTAATTGCTAATTTTATGCACTTAATATGATATGACATTATTAAAAACTTATTATATAAAAAAAGAAAAAATTACATCAAATGGAACATTTAACTACAAATACTAGGAATAAAGTGTTTAGACAAATACTCGTATAAATCGTTGGTAACACCAAAAGTTCTACATACAATCTCTTGATGTGCGCATGCAAATAACTGTTAAATTTCCGCACATATCAACTTTTAAGGTGTGCGCAAATCCGCACAACTCGGTATTAAAAAAAAATTTTTTATATATAACGATAAATGTAAATACTGCATTAAAAATTTTTTTATGCGCATGATATTTTGAATACTACCCATAATAAATTCCGCACATAATCTTATCATACAATATATATTTCCGCACATGCAAGTACAATGATTAGTACAGTTAGTACGGTTAGTACATTATAATAATTAATATAAAAATTAGTACAAGTACAGTGGTAATTTTATCTAGTACATACAAAATTCCCAACCCTGCGCACATGGTTTAATTTATGTGGCGCATTTTTGCAATAAAACAAAATTTTATATATATATATAATTTTAAAGTTCAAATGCGTTGAAAAATTTTTCGTAGAAAATTGTCTGTGACGCATGTGCCGATCATTTCGAACCAGAATCTAACGTTTATTAGTATATACGCCCACTTGAGTTACAAAGAAATTCCTTATGGAACATATAGTTTTTATGCAAAAAAGATCATTGCTGTCTGGAAGGCCACTGACTGATCGATAGCGAAGGCAGAAAACGCTATCCTTGTACTGATTGTGGCAAACCTACTGCTACAGCTTGTGGGCGGTGTGCTGAACATATGGGGCCTTTGCAATAGAAAGGGGGGAAACAGCCGGAAAAATCAAAAATGAGTTAATGCTAAATTTAAACATATTTCAGCATAAAAATCATATTTGGCATATAAAGTAAAATTAATTTTTCCCGGCAGTTTCCCCCCTTTCTATTGCAAAGGCCCCATATTAGAGGATACTATGTAGCTATAAGCTTCATTGCAAAGCCATAGGCCATGCATATCTTGGATGAGGTAGCAATCTACTTAGTTAACACACTGGCATATAACTATTCATTAACCTATTATTTTGTTCGATTCTTTCCAAAAACGTTATTTTTAAAAAAAAAAAAAATTTTTTTTTTTTTTTTTGTAGAGTAGTAGCGGGACATAACGTACATATGTACATCAGTCAGTATAGAATTAAAAAAAAAAAAAAAAAAAAATTTTTTTTTGCATTTTAGACTTAGGATTTTAGATTACTGTAGTAGAATTAAAAGCAAAAAATTTTTTTTTTTTTTTTTTTTTTAATTCTAGATGAACGTTATATCCCGCTACTACTCTACAAAAAAAAAAAATTTTTTTTTTTTTTGGTATTAGTGACAGTTTTTGATGACGATAATGGGGAAATTAATGCCGAATTGTTTTTTTCCCTATATTTAGAATTAAAATTTGACCTAATTTTCGAAAGATCGTCAAAAACCTTTTTTAAATTCAATTTTCTTATAAAATATGGTCCATTTCCAATATAGAAAAAAATAAAAAAAAACATTTTAGTAATTTCTTTTCTCCATTCTTATTTATAAAGATTTCTATACTACAAATAATATAATCTTTGATCTATCAAGGAATTTTCATATAATCGAAATAAATAAAAAGAAATTGATAAATATAAAGGAATTTTTTTCGTGTTTGTTCCTCAATATATATAATTTTTTTATAATTATAAACTCGACTTTATAACATACATTTTTATTTTTATTTATTTTTTTTTTAAAACAAAAATGCATAGAACCAAAAAGCAAAAAAATAACAATCGCGTTATTGATTCATATATCGATTCCAAGTTTAATAAAGTTAGCGACAACAACTATAATTATGTTCTCAAACCAACGTTCCCTTCCACCTTATCAATGAATGAAATTATTGTTATTAAACCAACTAGCAATAATCAAAAAGCAAAAAAATTTCCAAATGCTTTCATCGCGTATAGAAATGCATTAATTAAAGAGAATTGTTTTAGAAAAATTAATTTACCTCCTATGTGTCAACTTTCTAAAATTGCATCACGTTATTGGAATAAAGAACCAGAAAACGTGAAGGACTTTTATAGAAAGATATCTGAGAAAGCTAAATTTTTGTATAAACAAAATGAGATTCAAATCGTATTTGATAAACATGTGAATGAAATTGAAGGAAACGAACAGGTTTCACGTATGACAAATATAATTAATATAGCTGACTTGGATTATGCTCAAGGCATTGAGGATCCCGTTGAAAATATAATCTATACGCGAAATTCAACAAGTCCAATTGAACATACTTCTGCCAGCGTTATGAATTCTTTTCATGATAGCAATGCTATAAATAGTCTCCAAACTGGTTTACAGCTTTTCGAAAACAAGTATAGAATGAATGAAGTACCTATCGATCAAGAGGATATTATATTGTTTACACCTCCGCGAGTTGATTCAAAATTTGTCGATAATACACAAGGAATTGAGGAGGATCTCGTTGAAAATATAATCTATACGCAAAATTCAACAAGCTGGTATCTTCCGATCGAAGATGATTTTGCAAGCGTTATGAATTCTTCTCTTGGCGGAAATGCTATTAATAGCTCCCAAGAGTGTTTTTCTAATTGCAACTTTTTCGAAGACCCGAATAGAATGAATGAAATTGCTAACGATCAAGAATATATTAGAATTTTGGAATGCAAAAACGTGCAGTTTTCGCCTCTGCGTGTTAATACAGATTATGTCAATTATACCCAAGGCATTGAGGTTCCCGTTGAGGATATAATCTTTACACCGAATTCTATTGATTATCCTACTTGTAACATTTTCGATCAAGAGTATGGAATGGAACATAAGTTTACTGATAATCAAGAAAGTAGGCAAATTTCAACTTGTGGCGAAGATTCAGATTATGCCAATTATGAATTCTTCCCGTTGAAAACATAAATATGCACAATTTTTATCTTCCATCACTAGCATAAACCATAAATACTGCAAAATAATGTACTTTTAGATTTTATGCATTGACCGTGACACATAAAATTTGAAAACTTTTCGTCATTAATTTGGCACAATACTCTCTTTTATTTATTTTATTTATCGATTATTTTTCTTCATATTATTTATCATATTTATTTTTTTTTTATAAAATAAATAGACATTTGTTTATCTTATTTCTTTTTACAGTAAAGTATTGTCCTAAATGATTAGATTAAATTGGTGACAACCAGTTACTCTATTATATTAATAGATCAATAGAGATATGTTAATTTAGGTAAATTATTAAATTTGTCGCGTCATGTTGATAAATAATTACTTTTCCGATTAATTAATATACGAGTAAAAATTATTGTAAGATGTAAAAAATATAAAATAATTTATTTAATAAATTTGATAAATGTGTGTGGTAGCGCCCGTGGCTTAACCACTGAGCAAAGGTGCCATTTTCTAGTAATTGCTATAAACAGTCTTTGTTTGAGTTCAATATTGTTTGACTTGGAGATTGCCTTATTTGTTATTATATATTATCCTTGTAAGAAAAGTTACTTGGCAAAGTTAATTTTCACATAAAATTGTTTTACTCATCTTCATTATCCATTATTATTTATTGTGTAATGCACCAATTAATTAATAGCTTTAATCTTAATAAACAAAATATTTTTTATGAAAGTTTCTGTTAAATTATTTTTTGTTACAGAACATTTATATTAATGCTTAATAAAGTAAACTAACAATAGGATAATGTGACAGAGTTAGAACTGGCCTAATAATCTTTAATTAACCGGTTAGAGTTAAATTAGGCTAGCACTAAAATTTTGGGTAGAACTAGCGAAATTTTATAATCACAAAAAATCTTAATTCCGTCTGAAATTTAAATTTTGGCCAAAGTTAAAATTAAATATTTTAATAAGTTAAAAAATTTTTAACCGGTTAATAAAATAACATCTTTAACTGGATAATTAACCAGTTCCAATCTTTATAATGTGGATCAAAAGAATACGGGTCCATTATTATATTGTATGTATTCGCGTTTAACAAATACAGATCCTTGCAGGTCAATAATTTAATCATACATATGATTTATTCAAATTGTTTTATCACAAAAAAAAAATTACTTACATGTGAAAATTTAATTTTCATTTTACATAAAATAATCATTTACATATTCAAAATGATATTTGTCGTGATAATGGCATAATATTCTTTACTGAACAAACTTACATATATATCATAATTCTCTATTGGAAGATACAACGAATACAACGAAATCTCTTTCTAAATCTTGTTCACGATTTTAATAGCAATTCTGCATATTTTATAAACTTTACTTTTTGTGATCATTCCAAAAATTTTGACGATTCTGGATAAATTACTCATGGGAAGTAATTAATCAATACATTTGGAAGTATTATTACGTTAAGTGTGTATAAGATTGTCTGTTGTTAAGTGGGAGAGGAAGTTGATTTATAAAATAAGACTTTAAATTAACATTGGCTTTCTACTAAAAAGAAATTGCCTTTTCATAATAGTCTCTAAAATGTTAATATTGTTCATGAATTTTTTTATTCGTACAAAACCATATGAGACCTTTGCAATAGAAAGAGTGGAAATTTACGGAAAAAAAATTTTATTTTTAAATGCCAAATATTTCAAGCCAAAATATGCTTAGATTTAGCAATTACTCATTTCACATCCTTCTATTGCTAAGATCCCATATTGTGATTTATAAAAGTAAATATAAATTCAAATTTTTCAAGTTTGCATGCACAGATAAAAGAACAAATATACACAAATAACACAAATAAAAAAAAACTAAAATTAGTTAATTGAAATTTTTTTTATCTAAAAGTTAGATACTTTGATTGGATGAGTTATACAAAAACTAGTGTTACTATTTTATAATAAAATAATAAAATTTTCCACCAAGTTGTCCTACGCACACTATGAAAAATTTCAGATCACATGAGTTTCTCGGTCCGCTCACGTGATTTTTCCAATGATTAATTTTATCATTTAAAATTATAATTATCAACGGTTTCCGTTTCCTAGTTATACCATTGGAACATGTTATAATTAGGATTTAATGACTAACATGGATTCATGCCATTAGAAACACTATCAGGAGAAGAATTCACATGCTGAAATGAATTTTGTGGAAGAGTCTGCGTCACTAATTACACTTGTCGTAATTTAAGATTTAGTACTTTCATTTAGTTCAACATAAAGTAAGTCTTTTAATTTTTTGTGATTATTCATTCATATATTCCAAAATTTTTTACAATATTATCCTTGAAGGTAATTTGAAGTTTTTATTAAAATATTCCTTTTTATTGCGTTAGGTGCGTTTGTAGGCATTTTAATATGGTGGATTTAATAGCGATCAAAGAATGAATTTTAGTGCAAGACAACCCTAAATTATTTTTGTGGAAAGTTCGAGGAAACGGAAACAAAACAATATTTAATGTACTTTATAGTAACCGCACTAGTAACGATAAGTTACAAGTTATTTTGAGCAATTTACATGAATGTGGCCAAAATATCAAATCGTGCATAGCTTATTATGAAATGTGAAATAATTCATGATAACTGTGAAGTTACTAAATAAAAGAAAATTCAACTAATATTATTGGCTTAATTTGGGGTGATACAAATATAATAATAAAAAAAAGGCCTGTTTCTAAAATTAATTACTTTATGCAGCTGATTAACCTAGCGTTTTAACCGATAGGTTTGTCGATTCATCAAATAGGTGTTATACCGGCTCACTAATCACCAATATAAGACAATAAGATTACTGATATGCCTTACAAAAGACTTAAATGACTATTTAGATCAATTTATTACACTTAACAATAAAATAATAATTATATTCCTTGTATAAGATGACCGAATTAAAAATTTACTTGATCAAAATTTTATCGATGTCAAGTTTCGCCAGTGCAGTTACACAAGATTTAAAAATTATAGTCATTGCCTAACTCGATTTATTAAACAACAAGCAAAAGTAGTTTGTTTTCTGTTTCATTTTGTGTCGATAATGACTTATAAGAAATAGATATAAGTGATCGCAACACATCGCACATATTTTTTCGTAACCTATTACAAAAAAAATTATGATGATCGTGATTTCCGGTTTGTGCAACAAAACAAAAATCATAAAACGAGATATAACAGACAGTTACACTTAAATTTTCCTATAAAAAGTTAATATGTACCTTCACATTTGGTTTCTGTTATTAATTATTAAATGTCTTACAAAATGAGATATGGAAATAGCTATTGACTGAATTGCCTGAGTTTCATATTATATCCAAATATTTCCTTTGTTCAAATATAATGAGAATCCACATAATATTGTTTGAATGTATTTCTTTGTCTATTGTATCACTTGTATCAATGTTTGTATTCCTCAATGAACTTTTTAATTTTCATTTACGGAATAAGTATCAATAATGCAATTGAATGACACTTTTAAAATGTGTAAAAAAAGGTTGTAGAATTTTCTTCATACGATATTTGTACATTATTCTGAAGAATATGGCAAGCCTAACTTGATTTATTAAAACAAAGCAAATGATACCCAAAAATTTTCGAAGCATAAATTTTCTTTATTATGCTATTATATGTGCACCAAAAAAAATTCATACCTTACACAATCGACCTTATTTAACAAAATGAAATATGGAAATAATTATTGATGGTGAGGGGGCTGAGTTTCAACTTGAATTTCACAACGACGATGGAGAGATCATCATTTCTATAAATGTATCTATTAAAAGGTTGTCAATACTTATAAAAATTTCATTTAAGGAATTAGTTTTTGTTACAGTACAATATCTGAAAAGAAGACAAATAATGAAAAGTAAAAGTGGGCTAGTGAGAAAATTTTTTAATCCGGGTACTTGCTTGAGTTCGCGTTTAACATTAAAACAGATACACATTCCATGCAGTGCAGGGTAATAATTTACCCCTATTAAGCTTCATCAAATTGTTTTCATCAAAAAAAATGTTTTTTTTCCGTCGGGAGAATATTACCTGAAATATGTATATCACAAATGCTCCACATAAGTTGTCTGTGGATAACGGTAGAATCATGTCTCGTAACTTAAAACGAAGTTCCTTTTTTTTTAAAAAAAAAATAATAATAATAATTTAGACTATTTAGTATCATATTGAATTGTAACTTTGCCGGAGTAATAACCCACTCAATTTGAAGATTACCATTTGCCATTTTTAAAAAATTATTATGTAATAAATTATTTAATAAAAAATTTCCTTTTTTTTTTTTTGATATTTTATTGTAAATTTAGATGAATACTTTCTATCAAGTAATTTTATCACTTTATAAAAAATTTTATAGGGCAAATAACATGAATCAGCAAGATTGGTGATACTAAATACAACAAATCTTTGGTATCATTTAGAACGTCATCATTAAAATAAAAATGAATTTTTTAATAAAGCAACGAGTGTTCCTGTGAATGAGTTATGATTGGTATAAAGCCAATACAATTCGCGTGGCATTAATCAAATTATTGTACAACCAAAGAACTTTAAAATTAATTTAATGCTTGAATTTAGACGTTTTAAAGATTAAAGCTATTAATTAATGATGAATTATTAAGGATACTTTGTGTTATAATACATTGACAAAGAAAAATATGTCAAACAATATTTACTATCAATTCCATTTTGTAACTATTATATTTTCCTTATGATTTGATTGGTCTCAATCACGTAATCGATTCTAAATATTTCCATATTTGATTTTATTAAACATTACTATAACAAATATGGTAATCTCTTTAAGATTCCAAGTCGTCGTGAAACTCAAACCTGAATCTCAGCCACGGAAACGGAATTGGGCGTTCTTCATTCGAGACGTGATCTTATTCTAAATTCCCACGAAATATATATATCTTTTTTTACCGAACTGGGATACTTTTTTTTTCATTTGCTACACAAACCAAAAAACAGTCTATAGAATTTCCATGTAATACTACAAAAAATGAGTAAGTGTGTAAGATAAATTTATTTTTTTGTAGCACACTGTAAATCACAAGCAAGAGAAATTGCCATATTTCGTATCATCTATTAGTAATTCTGCATAGGTGCATCAAAAAAAAAAAAAATTTTTAAATAAAAAAGTGATAATATGTCATTTGTACACACTATTATCTGGATGCAAAATTCTCAAAGCGTAGCTTTTCTTTGTCTATCATGCAATAGAATGTACGTAAAAAAATTTAATGGATCCGAGTTAGGCAATGGCTATAATTTCAAAAATCAAGTGTAATAGACTTCCCTTATTTTATTGTTTTATTTTAACTTTGATAAGATGGATAGCAATATAGCAATTACCATATAATCAGATAACGTTACAAATGCAATTTAAGAGACGCAGTTTCGATTAGATATGTTTTTATACTTGCGTTTATATAATTTGATTGTTACATCATCTGAAACTCAAAGTGAAACTCAGCCAAAAAAACAGTCTTATAGATATTCCCATATCTCATTTTGTAATACATATAATTAATGAGCTATTATTGTTTTTTACGGAAATCATAAGCAAAATTGTACCGTTAAAGAAATTGCCAAATTCCGTATCATTTATTAGAAATTCTGCAACTTAGGTGCATCAAAAAAACTTTGTTTGAAATAATAAAGTAAAAAAGTGATGATACAATTGTTCAAAAATATATCATGCATGGCAATGATGTATCCAACGTTCAATGAATCCAAGTTAAGCAATTGCTATATTTTCAAAAATCGCGTGTATCCACCATAAAAAAAAGAAACAATAAACAATAATTTTTATTTCGTCATAATTGTTACACAGTAATTATTATGTTTGGTTTGTTTATTGAATTCAACAATAAAATTTCATGTGTTACACCAAAACTATTGCTAATCAAATCATTTGCTTTCAAAGATTTATTGTCAAAATAAAAACATAAATTACCTAAACATTTAACATTGAAAAATAAATTTGGAAGGAATAAGGTACAAGTCGTATTTGATATGAAAAATAATTAAGCGGGTAGGATTCACGCGCTGATTTTCATCATACCATTGTGGGTATTTCCGATAGTATCAATACTTGATTCTAATAGCAACATCCATGTTAGTCCTTATTCTATTATAACCTTCTCGATGCGTATAGAATTTAACGATCCAGTATACTAGAAAATTTTGAACAATTTTTTTATCACCTTAGAAGGTTTATTTATTTTTTATTTTTTTTCGTTGATGTTTGTTTCTTTAAAAAATTTCCTAATTGTTTATTATTTTTATTATTTATTTTTCTCTTACTATTTATTAATTTAGAAATGATAGCAATAAAATCTTGTTTCTTTTTATACTTTTTTAAGCGAATTCTTATAGGTTGTGCTGTATATCGACAGGTCACATAGGTAAGTTTTATTCCTTAGATTTCATTTCGGGTCGGCTGGTTTCAGAAGCATGCGAGGTATAAATATTATTAAATTTTATACTTTTCAGTTCGATTGCTTCTGGCCGTAGCAAACTAATATTTTGTTCTTCCCATTATTATTAATATAACGGTTATGCCTAGTTAATAAGTTAGATTTGGTATTTCTTATCCAATCAAAAACATAGATTAATTTAAAGAAATTTATAAGGTGAATTTTTAAAATGTAATGTAAAACATAAAAATGAAATGTTATGAATATCAGTTAAATTAAAAATAAATTCAAATAAATTCAAATCATTAAAAATGATTTTAAAAGGTTTATCTGTTGAAAGAAAATAATTTGCATTTTGACAAAGTAGTTCAGTTATATAAAAAAATTAATCTGACGTGAAGTACAAAGGATTATTTTTTATTTATTTATTTATTCTAAAATTGTACTAAATAGTTATAAAAAAAAAATTTAGTATGTATCATTATGTGTGTTATGTGTTCATGGAATAATTGTCAGCGTTTATCATATTACAGATTTTCACGTTACACATTTTCTGGTTTTTATTAGTAATGGCTTGATTTGCAACTTTCTAAAAAATTCATAATTTCGTGAAGTTTTTTTCCCGTAAATCATTTTGTTGATTAAATAAAGCTGTCTCAGATGCCTTTATGTATTGTATTGATCTTTTGATAAGGCATTTAATATGTAAATCAGTTAATGATACTATTTAAATTTTTTCAGCAAGACAAGATGAAAATTGCTCAAATAAACATAATTAAATTACGGTCAAATATTTTAGAAAGTTGATAAATTTTCTGTTGTTTTAAAATAAATTAGTACATTATCGCGTTATTTTACAATCGATACTACCGACCAAAGTGAACGAAAATGGAAAGACAATATATTGTAGAATCGATTCAATTTATCCATATTAATTAGTCTGGAACGAAGTGAAAGACTATATATTTCTATGCGTTGCGCTGTGTCCCGATGTCCGACCGTGAGAAATTTGAGTCGATACGTGACTGGTCTCTTTCATTACAGACTTAACAACGGTTTCCGAAACGTTTCCGAGTTTATAGTGAAATTATATACTATTTTATTTTAGCTTTATTAACTAAAAAATTGATCATAATATTAATCAATACTGCTGATATATTTTTATTTTTCAGTAATTAAAAATTCCACAGCCGATCATTATATCGGTTTTGCATATCTTCCGGTCATCTTTTTAAGCACAAGTTATCTCTTAATGTAATCAAATTCATTCTAATATTATGTAAGAATACAGCTTTGTAAAACCGAAATTACACCTGTTTGAGGTGCAATTTGTACCACGATTTAATCACCACACGCAAGAATCTTGGCATTTGTTTGACGCAAAGTTAATCCAGTTAAAAGAAATAATAGTTGAACAAAATAAGGGTTTATAACATCGAAACATAAAGAACGCTATAATAATCAAAGGAGATTACTCATATTAATCAAAAAATCGGGTTTTTCTGTAGCTTAAATGACCGCTACTTTAATTGCATTGCAGTACTTCCTAATGTAAATTTTAAGAAATAATGGAATATATTTTTAGTAAACGGAGAGTTCGTTATATCGAGTTCTGACTGTAAACCTTTTTTTTTTAATTTTATTTTTTTAATTTTTTTTTTGTAACAGACTCTTACACTCTGTATACTATAAACTCGAAGTCCTTTACTAGAAGCAATAGATCACAAATCACATTTCGACTACACTTTCTTGGTTCCATTAAAAAAATACTGTAAGTACAATAAAAAATGTTCTTAATCTTAATAAAATTTTAAGATGTTATATGTAAAAATAATCATTACATGTATATTTTAATAATATACTAATAATCAAAATTTATTATATTTTTTTAAATTTAAAGATGAATAACAAGATTAAAGAGTATTGTAATATATTTGTACGATAGTATAAAGATTATTTTATTTTGTGTTTTTGTATTTTTCATGGAATATCATTTATAACTACACGAAAATTTTGCAATCACGAGATTATTTGCCGATCATTTCCTAAAATAGAAACGAAGAAAATAGAGACGAATCGAATCTTGTACATTTTTAAAATCGCGATCCCATCTCATGCAAGTCCAAAAGATGTTTAATGGTTTAAAAAAAAATTGCTTTCTTCCATATTTATATATAATCTGTTGATCTATCACGGGATTTCATATAATCGAAAATAAACAGGAATATTATTTAAAGGATATTTTTCGTATTTTTCCCTTCAAGATCAAATAAAAAAAAAATAAGATAATTATATATTATATATTACAAACTCAACTTTATATCATAAAAAAAATGCCTATTGGCGACGACAGCTATCATTGTGTTTTCAAACCGACGTTCCCTTCCAATTTAACAATAAATGAAATTATAAGTGTTATTAAAGCACCTAGCAATAATCAAAAAGCAAAAACATTTCCAAATGCTTTCATCGCGTATAAAAAAGCATTAATTAAAGAGAATCGTATTAGAAACATTAAACTACCTCCAATGGGCAAGCTTTCTAAAATTGCATCATATTATTGGGATGAAGAACCAGAAATCGTAAAGAAATTTTACAAAAAGTTGTCCGAGGATGCTAAATCTTTGTATAAGCAAAATGGGATTCAAATCATATTTGATAAACGTATGAATGAAGTTGAAGAAAGCGGGCAGGTTGGGCAGGTTTCACGTGTGACAAGTGAAATTAGATCTGACTCGGATTATGTCAATTATACCCAACGTATTGAGGTTCCCGTTGAGTATATAATTAAAACACAAAATTCAACAAGTGGGTATTTTCCGGTTGAAGATTATTCTGCCAGCGTTATGAATTCTTTCCTTGGCAGCAATCCTAATAATAGCTCACAAGACAGTTTTCCTAATAGTAATTTTTTCGAAGACGCGTATAGAATAAATGAAGTGAATATTAACCAAAAGGATAATAGATTTTTTACACCTGCAAATCATGTCAATACCCAAGGCATTGATGTTCCCGCTGAGTATATAATTAATACGCAAAATTCAACAAGCGGGTATCTTCCGATTGAAGATTGCGTTATGAATCCTTTCCTTAACAGAAATCCTATTAATAGCTGTTTTCCTAACAGCAGCTTTTTCGAAGACACGTATAGAATGAATAAAGCACCTATCGATCAAGAGGATGTTGGATTGTTTACACCTCCGCGAGTTGCAAATCATGTCAATTATACCCAAGGCATTGAGGGTACAAACTTTACGCCGAATACGTATCTTCCTTTTGAAGATTATTCCACTTGTAACCCTTTCGAAGAGTATGGAATGGAACATAATTTTAATGATTTCGTATTAGTTGAAAATAATCAAGAAATTGTACAAGTTTCACCTTGTGACGCAAAAACGAATTGCATCAATTATGGAACTGTGGGAGTTCTTCCCGTTGAAAATATAATCACGAACCTTTGAACTGCAGACATTTTAACGCACCACGACGTTACTGAATAGTTATATTTTTATACATTGACCGTGAAAAATAGAACGAACTTCTTAAAATTTATTTATTTTAGTTCTATCATCGAAATTCTTAATAATATACAATGCTATAAGTAAACATAAATTAAATGTAATTTTTTTTAAGCTTGCATTGCAGAATTATATTTGAAAACTTTTTTGGTTATAAATAATCACATTTATTTAAAAAAATTTAAACATTACTGTCTTATACTTATTTTATTAGTCATTTTATTTAATGAGACTTGTGATTCTTCTTTCACTTTTTCTACTAATAAATCAATAATTTTTTTATTTAAAGTATATCATTATTAATTATATTTAAGGAAATAAATAATATATTATTGTCATTTATTTATCTTAGTTCTTCTAGCGTCTTTATTAAAATGTGTCAAATTTAACAATTTTTATACGGTAATCCCAACTATTTATTCGAAAATTAAATTACGACTCTCTAAAGTATAAAATTTAACCATTTAATGATAAAGATATTCAAGTTGATTAAACTACTTTTTAAAATTTCTGTAAAACGATAGGATAACAAATAAAAATTTTGGCTGATTTGATTTTGTAACTCCGACCTAATTCATCAAATCCTAAAAGCGATTTTTTTAAAAAAAACGTAACTTTAAAAATTACTCAAATTTAATTGTAAATCCTAAAAAATTAAAACAAAATTTTTTTTAACTTAAACACCATTTCCGCAGCTTGGTACCAGCGTAACCAATGAAAAAATGTCTTTGACAATTGTCCTGGCGATTATTGCCAAAAAAAAAATGTATACATAATCTAACTCACCATTACATTCATCATCAACCTAAATAAAAACAAGGTACATGTAGGTCGTATTAATGCTTGATTAAATTTGATGCAAATTCCAAGTGGATATATGGGTTATATATACTTGAAGTATATAAATAAGAATGGAAGAAGCAAATCAATTCTTAGTTTTCGTAATAAATAGACCAATTTTTTTGATATATTTTTCGTCATTGGAAGTGAACCGTACTTTATAAGTGATTTTTCTGCACAAAAAAAAAATTTTTTTTTTTTAATAATTTTATATTGACGATCACTCAAAACGATTATTTTTTTTTGGTTCAAGTAAAATTGACTCGGGTCTGACATGGTGATCACCTTATTTTTTGACAATTGTCAAAAAAAAAAAAAATATTTTTTTAATAAAATTTGACTCTGGTCTTACTTTGTTCCGGCAGGTTTTTCCATAATTATTTATGTATACTTATTATTTATCGAAAAGTTTTAAATTATCTACTATTTTATGTGAAGCATGATGTTTCGAGGAATATTTTTGTAAAAAGAGCTACTGTTACCGCAATGGATAGATAATTATTATAATTAAAATCTCGATGCCGCCATTTTTACTTAGAGACTACATATGGAAGGTTTGCTAGAAAAATGGGATTCTTTACATTTTAATCTAATATCATCAAAAATTAAAATGCAATAAAAATTAAAATTTTATTAAAAAACTCAGAACCCATTTTCCTAGTAACCTTCCATATAATTCTAAAGAATTATGTTTTGAAACCAGAAATGTCGTCATTTAAAATGCATTTAGTGGGTTAATAAAAGCCTAACCCCCAGTCTATTTTATGGACGCCCTCTTGAACTGATCAAAAATTTAATAATTAAATTCGTTAGTATGTTGGTCCATTAAACCATGCACTACGCCTAAGGAAAACTTTCTCAATAACAATCCCTACTCCAAATAAGAAGTTTAGCTAATACATGGACTATTCTCCAGGGTCGGAGGCAATTGATAAATAGTTGAGAGCAAGACACATTTCAACTGAACCTAGCCTACCTCGATTAACCCACAATCATAATTTCGGACGATAAGCAGGCTTAGCAGTCAACAATTCTGCTTGAGTTTGATTATCGAAGCAAACAGAACAGCTGATGTTTAGTACCATATTATATTTGTAAATACAGCGGACATGGGTAAAAATCTTAACGAGTAGTCAAAATAGGGATTAGACCACCTCAGATAGGCCAGAGTCCGGTTTAATATTCTAGAACTGGGTAGATGTAGGTGTGTAAACCGGTTAGACCAGTTATCAATTTATCAATTTTTTGATTTTTTACATTAAATCTATATGATCAGTTAAATAAGTTTTAATTATTAAAATAATTAACACAAATTCCAAATTTGATAATTATGCTGTTTATATTGATTAGAAAAAAATTATTTTGCGTAACCGAATTTGAGAAAATTATTTATTGTGTAAATAAAAACATTAAAAAGATCTAGGCTTTAACAAATTTATATATAATTTGTCTTATTTGTCCTATACTTTGATTTCTGCTACATCTATTCCAAACAGATGAGTCTGATGCAGAAGATACTAAGAATCTATTTAGCACCTGAAGTAATGAATAATTAATTATTTGAGAAGAAATCGTTTACATTGTAAAGTTTGGATTAATAAATAAAAAATATTCAAGGAATAACTCTGGAACCTTGCCAAGAAAGAAGTTGTAAAAGAAGTAGAGGTTGAAACCGGTTAATTGACCGGTTAAGACGTTTATCTTGTTAATCGGTTAAAGATTTTTTTTTAACTGGTTAAAATATCTAATATTAATTCTGGCCGCCGAAATTTAATTTCGGGCAGAATTAAACTTTTTTTGTTATTACAAAATTTCGATAGTTTTGCCCAAATTTATAGTGCCGGCCTGAGTTAGATTTAACCGGTCAATTAAACGGTTAAAGAATTTTTGAGCTGGTTCCAACCTCTAAAAAGAAGAAATAGAAATTGCAAAGATAGGGATTTTTTAATTCTTTTATAGTTTGGTATTGCACATTATACTTATTTCTTGTTAATATTTTCTAGAATTCCGTTATTGTAAATGGGTAGCATCGGTAAATATACATTATGAAGATTATCATGAGGCAAGCACTCAACTCGTTAAGTGAAATTTATCTGACGATGGGATTAATGAGCCTCTAGCTACAAAAAAGTGAGAACCGCGAAATAAACTAGCTTCTTCTTCCTAATCTTGTATCATTAGTTTTAGTTATGCATTCTTAACCAAATACATGTGGATTATCTCGAAATCGCATAATTAACACATGATTTTATGTTAAGATGATGCATTTTTAGGTATTCATTTTTTCAATGATTAAAGCAACGTGGTGAAGATTTAATATTGTATACAATTTGTTAGATTTATTGATTATTTCTTCTTTTGAATAACCACCAAATGAGTGTTTCCTATTTTTAAAGTCGTATGATTTATTATGTCTTGTTAATAGAAAATGACACAAATTATACAAATTATTACTCTTTAAAGTAAAAAAAACTAATTAATTATAACTTACTTTTATAATGTATAATGACATTTCTAACAAAGGCAAAAGAAAATGTAATTTTGCTTGTAATCATTTTAAATAACTCAACGGTAAGTGACGGTTTGATTACTCGTTTATTCTGATAAAGTATTCTGTAACGCAACAAAATTTTAATCTGATGAAATTAAATTAAATAATAAAAAATAAAATAGTAATTAGAACCTCATTGGTTAAGGGAGTCAATTATAAAACTCTTTACTCCTAATGTAAAACTTTGACAAATACAAAAAGTCAATTTATTAAATAAATCAATAAAATCAATAACTAAATTTTAATCACAATAAATTTCTTAAAGCAAAAATGAAATGTTAAATTTGCTGAACATTTATTCAAAAAAGAAAAAATCGGAGAATGAAAAGTGATTCTGTGCCGCGCTATCTCATATCACTCGGCAATTCTCTCAGCCGTCATAAACGGCAAATTTCCCAATATATATACGTAACATTAAGTTGGTTAAGGCCAATTTAAGAATTAAACCCGATTCCAAATTCACTATTTATGTTATTTATGTAAATTTTCATATTCAATATTAGCCGTAAAATAATTAAAGATAATTTGTCAAAATTACATATCGATCACGTGAGAACGATTTAAAACCAAACAAAATTCGTTACCGTTTAATTTATACAATCAGTTCAATTAGTTTTTTTTTTTATGAATTAAGTTAAAAATTAAATATAGCTGTATTTTTGTTTACCTTTTGCAAATTTTTTTTGGAGACCCCTCTTTGTTCTATTTATTAACTTCTGGTATAAAGATACATTTTTGATGATCTGTTCTGTATTTATTCACTTTTTCGCTCATAGTTAGTTGTACAGATCTTCATCATATGTACTGTACATGCCGCCACTGGATATAACGAACTCTGTTCTGGAGGGTTTAGTTCAGTATAGGATGAGTTCGTTATATGATACTCACTCTATATTATTATACTGTATTAATAAAACTATTTCGTTATTATTATAATTAATTCATACATGTATTATTTAAAAGTTATGTCACTCTCGGAAATTGACTGCGCCTAAAATTGGATTTCCGCAGTCCTGACGATCAATTTGCTGATAATTCTGGCATATCAATTGGAATTGAGTTTTCGGTGATTTAAGACACCTCGATATGATGGTCAAAATGACCGTTTTTGATATAACGAAACGATCAATAAGTAATCCTGCCAAGAATTCTATAACTAAGCCATGGGATTATAAAAAGAAGGGTTTTTCGTCTTGCTTTTTGATTAGAATTAGATAGTTTTCTTTTCTATTTAGGCCTATTACAGAGCGCCGACAGAGGCAGTAATAGTTGCATTTATTATATTATTTCACAAATTCATTTAATAAATTTATTTCCTATTATTCTTTATAATAAAAACTTTATTAATTCAATTGACATATTAATTATAAATCACCTCTTTACGAATTTAAGAGGTGATACGGACTTTAAACAACATGATCCTATAGGGATACCCAATAAATAATTTTATTAAAGATCAAGAATTTAGAGAGATATAAAGTATATAAAGTAATTCCAATATATCTTATTAGCTGATATCTAGATGAACTAATTCTTGAAAAATTAATGAAGTCATTAATCTTTTGCTTAGAAATAAAATTTATCAAATGTTTAATAGAAAAAATGGGGAACTATTATTTTGAGTGATTAATTCTGAATATCAAGATATATACTGATTAAAAGAAGGTAATTTCATGTATTACTGAAGGACACCATTCTAATATCAGCTTGATATATTGTATATACTGAATATGATCGATTGATATCTATCTGCCATGCACGATATAAATTAAAGAAATTTTATAAAATCTATTCATACCTGCTAATTCTTATAAACATAATAAAGCTTTATGATTTTATAAATTACATTATTAAAATTTGCAATATTGCATGTTTATCGATTAAATTATTTCGTGGTTAGAAAAGAAAAGGGATAAAATTAATTATTACGTAATAACATAATATTGGGAATCAAATTAATTCTGGAGCCCAGAATCAACCAACAAATTTGATATACCCAATATAATAGACGAAGTGACGAATAACTATTAAATATATTATTGGTAAACAGATATTCATAGTTTTTGATATATCTAACCTCAAGTATATTCACACAAAATTCGCCCATATTATACTTTCTTCCAATAACTGCAATTCTATATCCCCAATTTCATTATGTAATGTATTATGCCTTCTCATATTCTAGGCTAATATCTTACATGAATCGATTTGAGAAATCTCTGTTGTAGCTCATCTTTGACCTGTCTTTCTCGTGATTTATTCAGCCAGATCTGCAACAAAAATATCCCACAACAAATCAGATATGTAAATTTTTTCCGTTTCATGAAGAAGCGTAACTTTGAAGGGTATTTTTTCTGATCCAAGACTTGTGTTTCTAGTTTAACGAATTCTCAAAACATCTAATTTATAAAAATTTGATCAAACTTCTCAGAGAATAGTGGTTTAAAATATTGTAAAAGTCTATTATTATACGCTCTTTTCCAGGCTTTCTGGAAACCAAATTTATGAACATTTCGGCGATCAGGTAAAAAGTTTGCGCGCAAAAAATTCGAGGATAAATTCAAAAGAATTACTGACAATACTATCAAATAATTTACACGTCATTACATCGCATAACCGTGGAGAAAACTCATCAATAAAATTAATATTCACGTGTGTATGAACAATTTTTCACGTCAACCAAATTGCAACAAATGTCTCAATCGGTAAGGTAAAATAATGTAGCAAATTTGGATAGAAACCGATCGTTGTAAAAAGGTGTAATCTTATCTAATCGTTTATTTAATGCCTGATAATTAATTATAGGTATCGTAAACGCTATAAATGCCATTATCATTAATAGCTCAGCGAAAGTGATAAATTGCGATCTTCAAATCTAGGTCGATTGTTGAACTCCAATATCTAAAAAATAAAAAATAAGTTGGGTAAATAAAATACTACAAAAACCATTGTCACGGTTGAATAACCAAAGAGGCGTATAAACGGTGATTTTTTTATGATAAAACTTTGACTTTTCAAATCCTTAATCAAGTTTACAAGCCTTGTCCTTGGTTTTAAGTTATACTTCGTTTAATATGATGTAAAAAATTAGCCGAAGAAAATTTCCGTTTTTTTTAACAAATATTATCATTCGAAGATGCGAGCTCTTATCGCTAATATTACTAACTACGAGCTCTCACAATCCATTCATATATACAAAATTATCGCTATTTATATCATTTACGCCTAAATAAAACATGCAAAGGATTAATTTCTGCAAGAGAAATAATAGAATTTCGAACCTATATCATAATTCCGAGATTATTATAAGTATATGCCCATAATTTCGATAAAACTACACAATGCTTCCACCCTTACCAATATATGTCATTGTCATAGCATTCCATTCTGCGTCGTGATCAAAAGATTTATTTCTCAATGCAAGTTTTCGATATACTGCGCCAGACTTTTGCTGTGTATCTCATAATACGTACTACGGAAGTAATATAGTGGTTTATGGTTAAAAGTTTGATCAAATCAACAATATTTGAATCTGCTATTTTCAAATAAGATATAAGATACAAATGCACTGGCTTACTGGTACATGTAGAAAATACATGAAAACAAAGAAGTGAACACAACAATGGTAAATATTTGTTTTATTTTCATTTAGCACCCTCAAATAATATTTATAAACAAAAAAAAGAAGGGTTCGTTACACATGTAGAAAAATTATTTATGATATTATAAAGTATGGGATATTGTTTTACCAAAACAACATTTCAAGCTTCTGTATGCTGAAAATTTTTTTGATCAAGAGTCTACAATTACATACTCGGAAGTGAATTGAAATTTTGGAAGTTCATTCAAGTTAAAGATAAAAAAACAACAAATTATTCATGATTAATTTTAGCAAGAAAAAAAAATATTACAAAGCGATGTCACTCCTATACGTCTATGGAAAAAAACAATTTTTTTTTGGATGACATGACCTTAAATAAGAATAACAAGTCTGAACACAAGTCATTTCAGGTTTGCTAAACAAATATCACATAATATTGTTCGCAAGAAATGTTTTTTTTTTTCAAAAAAAAAGGAACGAATAAAATAGGTTTTGTATCATTGAAGTCATTGAAGTTGAGGAAAAAAAAAAGTTTGATTAAACCGTAATGGTATGTATAGTTCAACCATCATATTATTATACTTTTTGGATATCTTGCCCGAAAAAACTTTCAAAACAAATTTTCTGTTGTTATTCTTTTTCTTATCAAATTACATCGAATATTATATTATGCATTAATACAATCTCAATAATATTTTGAAATCTTTTTTTTTAATTAAAGTTTATTAAATAAAGTATTTCAAAGACAAAGAATTCACGGAACTCACCCGCGATATGTAAATATTTGTTTTTTTAATATACGAATAATGTGTGACAAAATACCAATGGCCAATATTTTTCTATTTCTGTTCGTTTTTGGATAGAAATGTTTTGTAATGTCATTTTTCTATTGGCTTGTCATTTGTTTTCGAATGATATTTTGGTTGACTGACCCTTGCTCAATTGATCCATATATTTATGTGGCTTACAGTAAAAATGGTAAAAATTTTATAAAGCAAATTCGAATTTGGATTAACCGAGAGAAGGCAATTCACTATGGGGATGGATTACAAAACACGGTAGTGCCACTGTACCATTCACAGTACGATTTCAATATGTCCTATTTATTAATACTTAAGTGATTGAAATAACATTATTTCAAATCTAAAAGTTTCGCGAATGACGTTTATTTTGTGGCGCAGCTTTTGTGGCGTCTTTTAAAGACATTGGTTTTTTCACCTTTTTTTATACCGATTTAAGTTTTTTTTTTTAAAAAAAATACAATAAAACTCTCTAAATGCAATTTTATTGGGATCGTATAAAAAAAATGGCAGGGAGTGCATTTTGAAAAGAGGTGCAGTAAAAATAATTAAACTTATTATACAATGCATTTAGAGAATTTATGTAGGGGGTACATTTTATAGAGAGAGGATTTATTTTACAAATGAATATCAAATAAACCGAAAAAAGGCGAATGCTTAATCGTTGTATATTGATTTAAATAAATAATATTCAGTTAAACATTGACATAAATAATGATAATTGAAAATACAAGAGACGAAAATAAAAATTCTACTAAATATAGAAAGAAAAGTTCGCACATTTATATATATTGGGAAAAGGGACCAAATTGAAAATTTTATTTCAAAGGAAATTATCCAAAAGGATTCAAAATTAAGGATATATTTGCTGGACACCGGACAGAAGGCCCGGCCATAAAGAAGATTTTAGTGGGCAATGCTTAATGTCGAGAAAAAAACAGTTAAATAAAAAAATCCTTTTACGTACTTTAATTTTTTTTTTTGTTTTTTAATTAAAGGATTATTAGCGATAATATTGATAATATTCAATGTTTAATAAAGAGTTCAAATTAAAAATATGTTTTAATTGATGAAATGGTATAAATTGGCAATTCATGTGTAGTATTATATCGATATAATAGATAAGTAATTGCTTTGTCGTATTTGTAACACATTAAAATATGCATTCATTTCTTTGTGCAAAAAAAAAAAAAAAAATTGCAAATCAATATTACATTAATTAATAATAATTAAAGTTTCAATAATATTAAAAATGGGTGAAGGCGTAAAAACGCAGAGGACTAAGCTCAAAGTTAATTTTAGTTCATTTATAAATAAATATATCGAAATTAGTTATTTATAAAAATTTTATATATGCGCAGTTAAAGAACGCGCTTGAATTAAAAAAGTTTATTATCAAAAAAAATTTTTTCCAAAAACTTTTTTTTTTCCATAAACGTTAATGAATAATTAAATGAGAAATGTCTCACGTATACATACTATTATTGTAATAATTTGGATATATTTATTTTAATTATTATATATATATATTTTTTTTTAAAAAAAAATTTTTTTTTGTGGTTCAAACAAAAATTAAAAGCAAATGCCGTATTCCAATAAATAAGCGTACAATAATGTAATAATATTGCTAACCTAACACCAAAATGATTAATATAACGAAATAGTACGGTATTTTGATTTTAAGAATTTATAAAGAATTTAACAGTAAAAAAATAAAAATTAAATAAAAATCGTGCGAAAAAAATTTCGGTAAGTAGAGAATTTTCGGTAAAGTATGTTTTTGGTCGAAAATAAGAAATTCATTCATTTCAATTCATGCAATTCGTTTTTATGTTTACAAACTCATTAAATATTGTTACATGGATATTTGATACAAGATTTTAAAACAATTAAAATGATTATATTTTAAAGTTCAAGTTCATGCAATTGATTTATTTAATATTTACTTCAAATGATACAATATGACGAAAAAAAAATTTTTTTCTTTTTTTTTTTATTAAAAAAAAAATTCCTTTTTTTTTGAACACTTTTAGATATGTGTAATATTAACTTGATAAAAATTCGTAACTTCTTCGTTACACATTTGCCATTGCTATGGTTTTAAACATATTTATCTCGAAACTATTAAATTTCCCCTTTGTAAAAAAGGTGAATCGTAATACAAAATTTAGATTTCTCCATCGAATTGACGAACATTTAAACGAAATTGTCCTATTGAGGAATGAATTAAGAAGATATGGAAACAAAGAAAATGAAAATTTTTCATTGGTAATTTATTAAATTTTATGATTTCCTTCTTCGAGTTTACTAAAAATATTTTAAAATGATTTGTAAAGAATGAAGAATCTTGATATATATTACTAATATGTAAAAAAAAAAAGAATTGTTGATCACACCTTTTTGAGATGAATATTAAATGGTCAAGGAAACTGTTGATCTACGCACTTTTTTACTAATTTAGGAATGAATAAAGAAAAAAATATGGGGTTTGTGTAATAGAAGGTTTTCGATTTGTCTAATTATTATAAAACTTTTTTTTTTCAAAATTTTCTCATTGAATCTAAAAGAAATCAATTTCGGCTGTCATGATAAAAGCTTATATCCAGTTAGCGTATTATAATAGAATTTGTTTATGCAATTTTGTAATATCAATGTCCCAAAACTATTTTTACATCAATCAAATTTTCATATACTTTTCCATATAAATCTGTATCCGAATAATAAAATATCTAATGGACGACTTTTAATAGACTCGGTTTTCTTATTTTTAGAATATTCTTTGGTCGATCCTATCATTATTGAAATTTATTTAATGTAATTAATAATATATATTATCAAAAGAAATAACAAAGTTGTCGTTCAAGGTCTACTTGTCACGACAATGCATAACATATCCGTTGTGATAAATGTGGTGTGAGAAAAATCCAAATATGAACATAAATCGCGTAATTTTATTTCTTCTTTATAAAAGCCTTGACTTTAACCTTTTCTTTCAACCAATTTTTTCCAAAAAAAAGTTTTTTATTTCCCTCCTTGACAACAAGAAGTAATCCTTTATTATATTTTCTTCCCTTGTAAATTTTTATCCATTTTCTTTTTTAAAACGCAAATAAAAAAAAGAAACACCATGAATAACCTAAATGAAAACACCATGTATGAAAGCACCATCCTGAAAAATTCTGAAAACGAAAATATTCTAAATTACTTGACTAGTTATGTCATTTACTCTCAAGACGTCTCAAACATGACGATTGTGTCGACATCAACTTCGATAATTGAAATAAACCAAGATATTTACGTAACTCAAGTCACTTTGATTTCCCAATTCACGCAAGTGACGACCATGGTCTCAATTTGTCACCTTTAGTCTGGAAATAGCTCGATGGATCAATGATAATATTCTATCTTGTTATTTGCGCTTGGGGATATCTTATTTTCAATTCTTTATGTCATCAAAGAGTAGAGTTTTGTGACGTATTTTTTTTTTTATCTTCATTTTTACTATGGAATAGAATGTAATATTTAAATTTAGGAATTAATTGATTTATTATTTAGCAAATTGTATAAATATTTTTTTATTTTTTTTTTTTTTATAAAAAAAAGAGAATTTGTTAGCCATCGGTTAAAAAACAAATGATGTACTGTTACATACGGATGCAGTTCAAACTTTAAACTTTGAAAGTCATGTAACACAGATTCTGATATTCTGATTGGTTATTTGTATTATAATTAAAAATCTATACCAGATCAAAATTTTCGGATCAAATAATTAACATTTTTATTATTACACTCTTGAAATAAATTTTTTCTCTTTTTTTTTTTTTTACAAAAAATCCCACCAAATTATCCCAAAGGAATTAAACATTAATACTAAAACAAATTATATAAATACAATATGGATAAAGAAAAGAAAAATTTTTTTTTTTTTAATAAAATAAAGTCCGTTGTTGAATTGAAAATGATAATTTAAAATTGTTCTTAAATGAATAAATTTGCCCACCAGGGACAATCCAAATTGTTTGTTGTTTTTTTTTTTTTTTTGGTGTTTGTTAACCATCTCACTACTCCCAAATTATTATTCTATAAATTACCACTTCTTACCAAATCAAAATAATTACCACGGAGGGTCATTAATTCCTTATGAGTTCCGGATTCAAGAATTTTACCACCATCAACCAGAGCAATCTTATTTAAATTCTTGATACTTTTAAGACGATGTGTAATAACCAAGGTCGTACGACCTTTTTGCACTTTGCTAAGAGCTTCTTGTACGATGGCTTCATTAGTGGTATCCAATGCACTTGTAGCTTCATCCAAGATCAATATTTTAGGATCTGTTAATAAAACTCTAGCAATGGCAATCCTTTGTTTTTGACCACCAGATAATTTAGAACCACTTGAGCCAAGTTTAGTATTATATCCATCCGGTAAAGTAATTATAAAATCATGAAGGTTCACTTGTTTGGCCGCGATTTCGATTTCTTTTTGAGTAGCGTTTTCTTTGCCGTAAGCAATATTTTCACCGATCGTCATATCAAACAATACCGTTTCTTGACTGACTATGCCAATATTTTCTCTTAACCATCGTAATTGTAGATTCTTTAAATTTTCGAAATCCAACATGATTGACCCTTCCGTTGGTTCATAAATCCTTTGTAATAAAGCTGCTACGGTCGATTTACCATTACCACTTTTACCCACTAATGCAATGGATTGACCTTTTTCAATTGTTAAATTTAATCCATCAAGTACCATTATTTCGGGCCTTTCGGGATATGAAAATTTAACGTCTTTAAATACGATCGAACCTTTAACGCTGTCAGGTTTGTGACCTTCAGAGTCCGAAACAATGGGTAATTGTAGGATATAATTAATGGATTTAACCGCCTGTCTGCTCTTCGCATAATAAGGAATGGTCGCTAACATTTGTGATGCTGATGTTGTGCAAAATATAACCAAGGTCCAAACCGAGAGCATGGTTTTTAAATCGTAAGTTCCATCCGAAACCAATCGAGCACCGTACCAAAATGTAAGAGCTTTGGTGAAATATGACAAAGCATCCATAAATCCCGAGGTGACACCACAAAGGAAAGCCTTTTTAACGCCAATTTTGTAAGGTTTCTCTAATGCGACTTGAAATTTACTTTCCATGGCGGGTTCAATCGCGAGAGAAAATACCGTTCGTATACTTGAAATGGTTTGATAAAAAGAATTAGTGGCATCTTCTGTAGCAACCTTTTGTCTTTTTTCATATCTTTGTAATATGAACCCTTGATACTCTGTTGCTAAAAGTAATATTGGTACTAAACCCATTCCGACTAAGGTTAATTGCCATCCAACGAAAAGCGCCCAAATCATCCCACCAAATAATGATACTAATCCAAACACTATGTTTCCGGCGAAATGTCCTATTAAGTTTTTTGATGATTCGGTATCTGTTGTCAAAATAGTCGTTACTTTACCGATTGCGTTCTCAGATTTATCAAACCATGATTGAGGTTGACGTAATACGTTCCCGAATCCCAAATGCCTTAGACGAACCGCCCATCTTTCCGACGCTCTTTCCAACAAGTAATATTTAAAATGTGATGATAAGCCATTTATAGCGGCAATTGCAAGGACGTATAACGCGAATTCTCTTGACTTCGCAACAAGCAGTTCTTTATCGGGTATTGAATATGTACTTAATAAACTTGCCAGGACGAATGAAAACAATGGCATCACAAATCCATTAATGATTGACATGATTAATCCGACCGCGTAAACTAATTTATTATCCATAGTGTCTCGTATGAACTTGAGAATAGAAAATTTGGATTTCGACTTTTTTCCATCAGAGTTTGTTACTACAACATCAATGACCGCGTAGTTATCGGTGTTCTCATAATAATTAAGTATATCAAGTATCGAAGAACCATCATCATGCCCATATCTTTTGTAAACTGCAGCGCTGACGGTGCCTTGTAACATGTCCGCATCCATATGTTCTTCAAAAGTAGAATGTCTCCAAGTTCTACGAGTCAAAGAAGTAGCGCGACTTAAAGAAGTAACGCGACTCAAAGAAGCAGAACGAGAAAAAGTAGTAGTGGTCGGTGACGGTGATGAAACGACCGTTAAGAAATCTACCGCTGAAGCCGAAACCCTTTTGCCAATTTTGGTGTTAATTTTTAATGAGTTCTGTGATTTTAAACGTTCATTAATGCTATTTAATTCATGCGTACGACGTTTTGGATTCGGAGAATGCTCGACCGCAAGTTTATTATAATATCCATTTTTAATATTTAACAGTTTTGATTTTGTGCCCGATTCAACCACTTCACCTTCATGTAAAACATAAACTAAATCCGAATCTTTAATGTGATTAAGTTGGTGAGTAACGACGATGGTGGTTCTATTCTTTCTACAATTTTCAAGTGCTTCTTGTACCATATAATCAGAGGTCATATCCAATGCGCTTGACGCTTCATCTAAGATGAGTATCGCGGGATCTTTAATTAAAGCACGTGCGATTGCGATCCTTTGCCTTTGACCACCCGAAAGTTTCTTGCCCATATCTCCCAAGGATGTATTATAACCTTCGGGCAGCTCGATAATAAAATCGTGTATGCAAGCTAATTTACAAGCATTCTCAACTTCCTCTACCGTGGTATTCCAATAATCAGATCTACCATATGCAACGTTGGCGAAGATTGTATCATCAAACAATACAGGTTCTTGACTTACAACACCAATTTGTTGCCTCAACCAAGAAATGTTTAAAATCCTCAATTCACGTCCGTCTAACATTATTATACCATCATCAGGTTCGTACAATCTTTGAATCAATTGAGTTATCGTTGATTTACCGGAACCACTTTCACCTACAAAGACTGTCGTATGAAATGCTGGTATGTACAAGTCAAGATTCCTTAGTACCCAAGTATCAGGACGACTCGGATATGAAAAGCTAACTTGATTGAGTTCAATGTTTCCTTCAATTTTTGGTAATTTAAAACCTCTTAAAGCTTCTAAATCCATCAAAGCGACCTTTTCTAATAAGTTATTGATGGATTTGATAGCATGTTTTGCCCTTGCAATCGTGGCCAACCTAGGTAAGACACCCCTAAGCGCACTTAATCCCAACATACTTGAATAGAACACACTTAATACCCCACCTGGCGCCATAGTTTGATTAGCCACCAGGATGGCACCATACCAAAATCCTTGAACGAATAATGACAATAATAAGAATTGAGATAAACCGGTTCTTAAAGCAAATATCCAGGCCAAATTTGCCGACACGTCATTTGCCATCTGTAAGCTTTGATAATGTTTCTTTTCCTCTTTTTCTTCTCCATTAAAAGCCCTTATCGTTTTAATAGCGGAAAGGGCGCTTTCTAATATATTACCAGCTTGAACGAATATATCGCGCTCTTGTTCTATTAATGGATTAGATTTACGAGAAGTATAAGCTAATATAAGAAATAACAATGGCATGGAGGCGAAGATCACGAGCGTAAGTATAGGATTTTTAATGAATGCTACTATGAAAGTGCTTATGGCCGTGACGAGATATTGTATAAAGTACCCTAATTGTTCAGAAATTACGTTCTTTATGTCTTCGGAATCTTTATTCACACCAGTTAATAATTCCCCTGAAGTTACATCATCTCCTTCATAATATGCTATATCCATACTTAATAATGAACTGAAATAAACTTGTTTCATCTTTTTAGATTGCCTTTCTCCTGTCCACATCCAAAATATTATCATCAAACTGGTAAATGCAAAGGAACCCACTCCCACCATTGAAAAATATAATACGAGAACATTTATCCTTTGATCAAAAATTTGAGTTGTTATAAAACCTTTTTCTTTATCCGTGAATGCGTCAAAGATGTCACCTAGTAATAATGTCATGATTGGAACTAATAAACCGCTTAGCACGCTAAAAAATATTCCCAAGGTCATTAAAATATAGTCGAATGGTGTCGCAAATCTGAAAATGTGAAAAAATGAAGTTGTTGTGATAATCAATGGTGGTTTTTGTACTGGTTTATAAATCGATTTTTTTCTCTTGCTATTATATCGTTCAGCGATTTGTTCTTCGGTGAGAGATTCGTCGTAAGATACTTTATTCGGCACATCGTTTTCATCAAGGGCTATTATTTCCGGTATCGATGAAATATTTTTCGATATTATAATGTCAGGTATTTCAACTAGCGTATCATTAGTTGAATTACTCGTGACAGATAGTATTGTATCTCTATTATCAGCATCATTTATGAATTTTGGTGGTGTGTTACTAACAATTATTTCTTCTATCACATCATCGTGTAATAGATCGGTCATATTGATATCGATAAGTTTTTTGTAAATAAAGGAAAAAAAAAATTATTTTAGAATGTAAAAAAATATATATAAAGAATTATACACCACTATCAAAGTGGTTATGTATAAGATAAATAAGAATGAAAAGGAAAAAAATAAAAAGGAAAAGGAAGAAATAAAAAATTTCAATCAAGAGGTGAGGGTAGTGAAACAAACACAACTTTTACGATTAAGGTTTATCATAATGCTTTTATCCTGCCAGGAACATATCATTACTAAAAAAAGATCACTCCCTTTTTTTCATCTTAAAAAACAATACCAAGATGATATTGTTATACCCTTCTTATTCTCCTAATACATCCCTATAAATTAAAAAAGGTAATGATCATAACGTTACATTAATTTCCATTTTACGACATCTTGCGTTTTTTTTTTTATATACGTGGGAGATCATTTATGACATAAATTAGGTTAACAATAGTTAAACGCCCGATTTGAAAATTGTACTTTCGAGAATTCATGCCGGAGATATTTTTAGTTTTGTAATTATCATGATCATTTCAGGTTAGAATGACACTAGTATTGTATATATATACAGTTTATTATAACAATAATCTCTAAAAATAAATCAAATAAAATAGGGTTTCCGTTTGAAAATAGAATATTTGGATATTTGTTTACAAATAAAAGAAAAAAAAAATATTCGGAAATTTGATTATCTTGAAAATCCTATATTTCTCAGGTATCGAGAATATCAAAAGTTATATTTTGGTGAGTTCCTATTTTTTTTGGTCGGATATTTAAAAAGTAAGACTACTTACGGAGGGACTACTTACGGAGGGATGGATTCTTTTCTTTACTAACTTCTTTTTTTTTTTAGGAGCGGATCTTTCGTCATTTGTGTTTTTTTTTTAATGATAAAATATTTGTAATAAATTTGAAAAATCGAAACAATCATAAAAAAAAAAGATTTTTGAAATTCGGAAAACCCTAAAATAAAAATAAGTATAGCCATTTGGGCGAAATTGGAGATCACTTGCCAAGATTGGCGAGTTTCGGTTATTGTCTGAAACCTGAAACCTGAAACTTGATAATATTAAAAAGTCACGTGTACTAATTGTGTATAAAATCCGGTTCACAATAGCTACATTTCTTTTTGCAACGATTACGTCACGACGATCGCATCAACTAAAACGTAGCTTATGGACAATGTCATATACATGATTTTTGCATTAATAACACTTGACATTATATCGCGACACCTATAAATTTTCGTTTAGATTTTAAAAAGCGAATGCCTTGTGGCCCTCATAAAAGAAAAGAACATTTGAAACGTTAAATCCTTTTCAATGCAATTAGAATGTTCTTTTTCATATTATAAAACTACTTAAAAATTTGAAAGAACTTTTGGGCAAAAAATTATATTGTTGTTTTCTTTTTTTAAAGCTATATGGAACTAGTCTTATGAATAAAATATCTTTTAATATTTTTTACAAATCATTTGCATCACAATATCTTCATTGCTTAAAAGTGTAATAGAGGTTAATATATTGGAAGTTACATACAATATCCCAACCCTCGATGTTGACCCGCGTCTCAAATCATATTATCAGATGACAGCTTAAGAAATTCTCCTGGACAAGACCAACGAAAAATTTTTAATTGGATTGAACTGATCAAGAAAAAAAATTATTTGAACTCTCAAAATCTAAAGCTAAATTTCTTGACAATAAAAAGTACACAACTGCAATTAAAAAAAAAAAGGACGAGAAACACTTTCTGCACTATCAAATAAGTCTATACACATGATTCAATCGCTAAATATGACGAACCATATAAGAAATGAATGGCCCATACTTTACTGATTTCTTAAACCACTTTTTGAGCACTATATAAATCAATGACAAAATTAACACAACTACAAATATAGCATATCCTAATGATTGGAGGATCATCAAAAGCATCTGCTCACTTGAAAGACATTAAGATTCGAGGCATTGCGACCAGCAGGTGTAGGTGTATTATTATATTAAATGGTGCCGAAATCTCCTTATCATATTGCAAACATTTTCTGACATACGATCATAAGAATATAACGGTAGAATCAATCTTACCTCCGTGACATAGACTACTGCTCTTGCTAAAGTTGCATTTTGTGATAATACACCTTCTGTCCGTGCTACACGTGTCCATAAACGAGCCTAATATTAAAAAACCCTTGAAAAAATATAAGATAAATAAACAGGTACTAGACACCGATGAACCGTTGTTCCTATAATTTTTTATCTTTTTTTAGGAAAAAGCTTAATGCTAAAGACAACGTACATATTCTTCATGCATCCATACTTCGCATTTTTTATTCCAGGGAATGATGTCTTGAGTGATAGATACCTCACAAATGATTCTCGCGTGAGCACGACCCTATGTAAATATAGAATTAATATTAGGAAAGTAGCCAGGAAAATATTATGATAATAAGAAACAAACTCAAAGTACATTCACATCACTAGCGGGAGGACCAGCATACTCTGGATTCTGAATTAATGGTTTATTTTGTCATAAGATTTACTTTCCCTCTTCGCTATTTCAATAATATATACGTTTCCACCGTCTCAATGAAATTTAGTTCGTATCGATCAAGGAAGATGTTATAATATTTCATTGCAACTTTCGATCCAGTGGATAATTGAGCGGATCTTTAAAACATGTGAGTTACCTATCTTCTCTTTGGAGCTTTTTTGGTAACTTTGGTAATTCCAGCCAAAACTTGAAGAAGGGAGACATTTTGAGAAGAGCAAATGTAAATAAAAGAATAAATGTATGAAAAAAAAAGATCAATATTTACATTCTTCGATTTGGTGATTCTCGGGGACAATGATCTTTTTTTTTTGAAAAATTTTTTATAACTGTTTAATAATATGATTTTTATAGTAATACTGGTTATTTTATATTATAATTTTTTTTTTTGAATTATCGTATATTTTTTAATAAATACTTTTGCTTAGGTGAAAATAATCTGGGTGGTGATTTCACCTAAAGAAAGGTGATTTTTTTTTACCCTGGTAATCATGCGATATCATCTCTGTAAAATTTGTTTAATTTGGCGCCCGAATGGCGCAAATAAATTAAGCAATATAGCAGAAATTATTTTTTTAAATCATAAAAAAGTTTATTTTTTAATCATATCAGACCCGTTTACCAGATTCAGAAAGTAATCAAGAATCTAATTTAGATAACACGTTAAATCATTTCTCCGAAATTTCGAGAACAAATTTTCTGTTATTATGTTCCTTATTCAAAAAGGTAATCAGTTTTTTTTTGTGTTGAATTATACGCAGAAGTGAAAGAATACTCCAAGAAATCTATAAATATTTTTTTTTGTTTAATTTGTTTGAGAAATTGGAATGATGTTACAATAACCGCAAAAACATTAGTCCAGAATTGGTCATTTTTTAAACAATATTTTCAACATCGAATGATTTATCCTTTATTGTTATAGCAATAAATAAATCAATTGTAGCAAATATTAACTGTTAAAAGATAAATAAAATGACACAACAGAAACGTAACAACATTCATGCTATCGTTTAACCATACGCAGCACCCCCGAAGCACCGAAAATTATTTGTCATCAGTAATGCATAATATAAATAACAATTTTATAGTAACCGTATCAATTGATGAGTGATGTTTAATGCGGTGACAAATAGATTCGGTCAAATGGCTTTCGGTCAAACGTACCGTAACCGTTTTAAAGGCAATGAATGACGAATAAATTAAACCTTTTCTTGAAAAAGTCAAAATGATTGTCAACTATAAGCAAATGATCAAGACTAACTTACGCCAAACAAGTTTTTTTATCAGATAATATCAAGATATAAAATGGTTAGTTTAGAGGTTGAAGAGAGAAAAAAAAGATGTTTGCGTTGCTTGCTTTTGTTGCTTGTTTAATAATTTTCGTGTATATTAAAAGACCTCGACTAAGCAAGGTACAAAATCAGTTGAATTCCGATATTTAGAATAAAATAGTAATAATCTATTTCCTATAGAATGAACCTCCACTTGTCCCGTATACCATTCCAGTGATTGGACATACATACGATTTTCTGTTCAATAGTGACAAGTTTATTAGGAAATGTATAAAAGAGGTATCAATAAATATTTCATCGCTGTATTGAGAGTGTTAAGATGTAAAATGCGACTTTTTTTGTTTAGTATGGAGAACCTTTTAATGTTATTGTATTTGGAAGGGTAACAACTGTTGTATCCCAACAATATTTATCCGAAGTTTTTAAAGCTCATGAAAGTTTTGATACTTTTGAAGTTTTAGAAGAGGTACGCAAAGGATTATGTAGCATTCATTTTAATATCCGTGCGAATTAAAAGTAAACTTGTCTTTTGATAAACAAACCTTTAAACATGTAAAAAAATTCAGTTATTTCCTATGCACTTGATCTTAAATCATGATTTAGACTTTAGTTTTCATGCCAAAACCGTTAGAGAGCAGATGAGCGGTAAATTAAAATATCATTTCCATGATATTCAGAAAAATATTTTGTATGGTATTGATAAATGGATCGGAGAGTCTAATGGCAAGTAAAGAGAAAGTTAATATTAATCAAATGTAATGTAGAAAAGTATAGAAACGTGATTCTTATTTTTTTTTTTTTTTTGTTAGAACCTAGAAATGGTTGGGACATAACGAATCATATCGTTGCAAAATCAGCTGCGCATACTTGCGTAGGAGAAGCAAGTATTTTAAAATGCCTCTTCTAAAAAAAAAAAATAATAATAATTTCAACAAAGAATAAAATAAATTGTCTTTTGATGGAATATAGGAAGCATCGAATCATGATGATATTACTCTCACTTTTACAACATTATCTCTTGAAATATTTAAAGCCTTTTCAATCCCTCCGATTCTTTCTTTCATTCACCCAAAATTACATGGATATTTAATTACGTAATATAATCTCATTTTTTGTTTAAAAAAATGAAAAATGAAAAAAAAGAGTATATATTAATAAAATTTTGGAAACATTTTTTTTTCAGGTTACCATTTTTAATAGGATTTAATCCAATAGCAAAACACAAAAAAATTCTCATAAATCGTATCAAACCTGTAGTCGAGAAACGAATTCAACAAAAACGAGAACTTGGCGATTTATATCAACCGCATGTATAAATTAAGTTTTTCCTCAAAATATAAAATAATTTGTTTTTTTTGTATCTTTATACTTACCAAATTTTTTAAAATTTGGTAGAATGATTTGTTAGAATTTTATATGTCAAATCCGGATTTTAATTCAACAAATGTGGATTATCAAAAATTGGCAAACTTGATAGCTTTTATTATTATTGCTGGTATAATAACCACGGGAAGAAGTGCCACAAGCCTTTTATATGGTATCATGAACGTTGGTTTTAATGATATTTTTATTTTATTTTTTTTGTTTTCACTTAAACGATCTCTTTGGAAATTTTTTTTTTTTTTAAAAAAAGATTATGCGAATGGACCAGAGTACTGGGATGAATTATATGAAGAAGCGTTAACAATTGATAAGGAAACCAACGGAGAACTTACAATTGATGATGTTGATAAAATGAAGAAATTGGATAGTTTTGTCAGGGAATCTCTTCGACATACGAGTGATATATGTAATGATTCATTCGAGTATTGTAACTTTCTATAAATTTTTTTTTTGTTAAAATATATATTTATTTGTTTTATTTAGTTGTTGTTCCTCATGCTGTCGTTGCAAAACAATTCACTTTTTCAAATGGCTATACGATTCCAAAAGGTCAGGAAAAAAAATTTTTTTTTTCTTTTTGACCAATAAAAAAGTGAGAAAGTAAATACAATTTTTTTTTTTATAGGTCGACAAGTATACGATTTTTCCGAAGGTTGTTTATTTTCCGAATCACAATATGGACCCAATCCAAAATCATTTAAACCATTTCAATTCCTTTCACAAAATGTATCGGCTACAAAGGTTGACAAAACTTATGTAATCTTTGGCGGAGGTCGTCATGCATGTCCTGGTAGATTTTACGCTGTCATTACTATGAAATTATTCTTACATAAAATCATGTTAAAATATAAAGTTAGAACTGAAAATGGCGGTGTAGCAAAAAAGAGATTTTTGGGACCTTTGGCTTTGCCACCTAAAGTCCCTTTGGTGTTTGAAAGGAGGGAGAAATAACAACATTTTTGTTTATGTATTTTGTTTATGTATTTATACTTGTAAACTTATCAATCATCTTTTTTTTTTAAAAAAAAAAAAATGTAAATGTTGAGGCTATGTGATCAATCAATCGTTATAAACATTTCTCTTTGCTTCATTGAACAATACTTCAGATCAATAAAAGCAAAGCCAAAAACAAAAACCAAAAAATAAAATAAAAATTTGTGCAATTAATAAAAAATTCTCCGCCTCTTTTTTTAATATAAGCCTAATTCTAACGGATAAAAGAACAAGTATGAATTAATATGTTCTCAATTCCCGCGCCTTGAAGCTGCGCCCATTTGCAAATTATTTGTTGACAATAAAAAAATTTTTTTTTTTTTTTTATTTCCACTTATTATTTATTATATAATTTACGTAACTTTCGATTCCTTTGACCAAGTTTTGTGTGACAAGGATGAATATGGAGAAAAGTATTAATTTAATTAACAGCGCCCATCAAAAAGTTAATATCAACCGTTTCCGTAATTTTTTGCCACTTTGATTTTATTGTATAACCTTTTTTTTTTTTTTTTTTTTTTTTTTTTTTTGATTGACTTTTTTTTCAAACAAAAGGATAATACAACAAATATAAAAATAAAATAAATATTTATATAACAAATAAAAGAGTGATTTTGATCCTTCAGAGAAAGAAGGTTTATATATAGTCTGTTGTTCATAATTGAAGAATGTCATCAAATGCGTCGCAGAAGCGAAGTAGCTTTGAATTTCAATCCGAAGATTCAATTCATGTAGGGATTAAACATCCTAAAATTACTGAAAGAAGTCATGACAAAAGGATTATCATTCTATTAATTATTACTCCTATCTGGACTTTACTGTTCACCTTAATCCCAATTTTTCTAAAATTTCAAGGTTTTGCCGCTGATATATATCGTAAGCGAGAATACGCAATTGATTTTTGGTTATTTATTAAAAAAAATCAAATTAATTACAAACCATTTTAGGGTACTTGGAACCTATGATTTCACTTCCGTTGCAATACTATATCATGGTCACTTCGGAAGTATTTATTGATCCTACACAATATGGTCGAAAATTTCGTATTTATCACTATTAACTTAATATATTGACATTATATGATTTCATTAACTTAATTAAATTTCTTTTTTGTCAGTATTTGGTTTAACGGAACGATCGTTCTTAAACATATGGTTTTTGATAGGCGCAGCGATTTACGCACAAGGTAGGACAATCCATCAAAAAAAGGTATAATTCGTTAAAAAAAAAATCATTGTCGTTATTTTTTTAATAAAAATGTAACTTCATTTCGTTGAAAAAAAAAGGCTCCGGAATTTATTCGACGGCAATTCTTGCCAAACACGCGATTGAAAATGTTTTATTACCAAATCCGGAAATCGTACAACAATATCCCAAATTTGATGAAGTAGCTTACTATTATCGAGAAACCCTTCAACATATTGTATGTACCCGAAAATTTTTATCGGTTTGTTTAAATCCGTAAAAATTAAAAGTAATCAACTTTTATAGATTGGACTTTACTCGTACGCGACGGGATATGTGATAATGACTTTGGCACAATTATTCGCGTACCGTAGACAGAAACATGATGGATTGGATTCACGTAAGGGAATCATCGGGTGGATATTAGGAGGGATTTTATTCGGGATATTAAATGCGTCGGTCGCAATTGAATTCCCTTTGGTAGTAATAATTTACATCCTTTTAATTGGAATTTCACTCACAATTTTCCTTCTCAAATCCAAGGTTATGTTTTCCAAGGGAAGAAGATTAGTGTTACAATCTTACTTAATTGGTTATGCTACAACTCTTGTGATTGTTTTAATTTGGATTGCCGCTGTAGGTGGATTTAAAGATAAAAAGTCCGTCGGACTATTTGTTAAAGGAGGCAGCAATTCTACTAGGAATTAACGTGTAAATAAATGTCTTGGAGCAAGACAAAAATTATTTATTACAATGTAAAGTCACATTATGAACATTGCTCGATAAAATTTTAAGTCGTACCATGGAAAGATCACAAGAAAAAGACACTTTCAACTAAAAAGTTACAACTAAAATTTTGATTTATTTGCATCTATTTACAATTGGTTTTTCTCCTAGCGAACCACATTTTTATATACAGGTAGGTTAGGTGTTATGGACTAGGATTATTCCCTAGTTTCATATGAATCAGACTGGTGTAATAATAACGGATCGCTTCCCGACCCGTCTATTTGGCTTAGAAAAACCAATTCGTCATGTGGTGGGTAACAGAATTGGGGATCAGCACCAACCGTCAAAGACGACGGATATTGTAAATAATGTTGCTGGTGATTTGAAAATGATGTTCCCGAAATGGTATTTTGTTGCGATTCCATTGTCATAATTGGCGTTGAAGGAAATATCATTTGTTGTGGTGGTAGGATCATAGGAGCGAAGGCGTTTTCGGGCGTAACCGCATACGGATTTGCAAATTGTTGGTAATATTGCTGCGTTAGCCCCGTGGAAAGATAGTGATCGATTTGTGATAACGTTAAGTCTGAAGGACCAATAAATTGTGGTAATCTCGTTTGTTGAGAGTTCGCTGTGTAAGTTGCATAAGTAGAGTGCAAAACCGTGGTTTCGACGAATTGTGGCGCAGCGGTTGCGAATTCGAATTGTGCCGTAGTATTTTTCTGCGTCATTATCTCGGTCGGTTGGTTAATGATAGTGGGAGATGGATATTGCGCATTGCTACGCCTTCTTGGTTGAATTTGTGCCGTTCCTTGAGATATCATTGGTACCTCGGCCTCTTGCGAGATCATTTTATGATGTTCCTGTTGTGCTCGTTGTTGATTGATTAACCTTCCTTGGTCAGTTATTGAACGCGTAATGTGTCTTGTAATTAGCGCACTTTCACTGGTCACGATCGTAGATGGTCTTCCACCCACATACGACATATCGGACGCGTGAAAATCTTGTTTTTTATTAAAAAAAATATTAGGTGAGGTTTAAAATTCTTGAAAATTTTAAATGATTGCTTGCACTGAAAAAAAATGATAATAATAAATTTACCTGTCGTTTGACTTTGTTCAAAAGAATTATCATTATAAGATGGAGTTTCGTTGATATCCGATTCAAGAATTGAAACTGGAGACGGGTGATTTGAAGAAGGAGATGTCTCTAAAGTTGCAACATTTTTAGATTTTTGAAGTTCAGTGACTGGAAAACTATTACCGTCAATATCATTAGGTTTTTTCCTAATGGGACGGTATACATAATTTTCGTAAGTTTCCGAATGTTTTAAACAAACGATTTGACATAATATCATCCAAAACCCATGTTCGTGTTGAGATAATTTCACCGATCTCCAAAGAAAACCAGCAATTTTAGAGGAATAATTTACATTCCTTGATCTTTTGTCCATGCATGAACCTTTTAGACCATTTTTATGATTTAGCATGTATAACCCCTTTGAGACATCTTTACGAAATAGAATATATCCATTTTGGGGTCTTGGAGTTCCTTTTGCTCTTGAATTAGTGGCAGGTGCCAATAATTCTGGTAAGGTCAAAATTGTTTTAATATCAGAATATCGATCAAATATTTTCTCAAACAATTTTTTAACGATAGGACTTTCTTTCTCTTTATTTAACAGTAGATGCTCTTGATCCTTCATTGATGTTTTAAGCTCATCCAGCATTTTTGCTACAATTAAGTTTTCAGCAATTGTTGGTGAAGGTGATAGAGGTAGCAAAGGAGTGGAAGTAGTAGCAATGGTTGGTATTGGCGTTACTTTATCAACGCGTCGATGACGACGAATTGAATTGTTGTTTGACATATTTGTTTCCTTTTTTTTTTGTTTTTTTAAAAAAAAATGAAAAATTGAATGCGCGATATTGATGTTTTCCAAGTTCAATTGACGGATGCAAAATTTAAACGCAAAAACCAAGAACCACCAAAACTGTTGTTAATTTTGCACTAAATGGAACTGTAATGTGTTGATTTATTATGAGAAAATACGACCAAAGAAGGAAAATGGAAAAAAAGGTTGAGAAATTTTTCCGGCACAATGAACGTAAAAAAAAAAAAAGGGATATAAACAAAAATAAATAAATAAATGGTTTGACAACTTCGTATCGTTGAAAAGCAAAGATGGATGTTGTGTTTTTCAAACCAAACTCGTATCTTTTTTTGTTTTTACTTTCTTATCTTTTTATTTTTATGTTTTTTTTTTTTCAAATATAAAATTTTTTTTTTAAAAAAAAAAAAACTATTCGTTGATTGATAAATCGATTTATAGAATGATCAAAAAAAAAATAACGTGATACCCCTAAAAAAAAAAAGGCTTTTAAGAACTTCCTATAATAGTAATGATATAAAAAAAAATAACAAGTTACAAGTGATGAATGAATTCAAGAAGGATGAAAAGAAAAGAAAGAATTGAATCGGATCATAAACAATTTAAAAATGAAAAAAATATTTATTTATTTAAAAAAAAAACGCAAATCACTTTATTTTCCCTCATAGAAAGTTTATTTTTTTTTTGAGGTGAATCCTCGTTTCTTTATGAGGAATATAAGGTAATCCAATCCTTATTAGGACAAAACCACGCATTACGATAAATAGTATATCTTTAAAAAAAACGTTGGAATGCTCAGATTGACAAATGATTTACTTACATAATCGGCGTACTATTATGTAATATTAACAACAATGGGAATCATGCATATAATCTTTTTAATAACGGTATAAGAAAGAAAAAATAATATTTTTGTATTATTTGTGAATTGAAGCGTTCGACACGTGTCAATTACAGAAAAAATTATATTTTTTTTTCTTGACAACGGATTCCGATTAAAAAACAAATCTAATCTATCGTAAGACATAAATAATAATATGGTTAAAGACACGAGGTCTTTAGAATCTTTCATGTAAATCATCGAATGAGCACTTTTTTTTTGTAAACAAACTTTATTAGCACATTATAAATAAATGATAGCGTGTAAATGCGCTCGTCGCGAAAGTTTTTCCCAAAAAATCTCAAGAACGTCAATTTCAAAACTTATAGTGAGCACGTAATTAATGAGTCAGGACCATTTAATGTTTTTTTAGAAATTTATTTTTAATATATTGACTAAAAGATGTAATATAACATTCTTTCCTTTCCATATAAGATAAAAAAAAAAGCAACAATTATAGCATTGCAATTTCTTCAACGAACAACAGAGAACCGAAAGAAATAACATAGACCAAATCATATTGTAGCACATGATTTTCCACGTGATGTAAGTAGTAAAAAAAAATTTTATTAAAATTCATGTTCAGATCATACGACCCATATAATACAAAGTAATACATGTCTAATAATCTGAGCCAATAATCTAAATCTCTTAAGATGACCTTTTTTTCTGAAATAAAAATCTGCTATAAAATAATTTAGCCAATCATGTTACGTGAAAAATGGCAAAAAAAAAAAGAAATCGGGTTCGATACACAAAATTCATTCGATACACAATATTCTTAATAAAGCAATGATCATTTTTTAATATTTCATTTTGCGTTAAGGCAGTGATTTTATTATAACCCCCGGTAAGATATTCTAATCACGTGAATGCATAACATTTTTTCTTATATAGAATTCATATATCAGTTGTAATAAAAAATATATCAATATATTGAACAAAAGGTAATCATCACTAAAAAAAAAATTGAACAAAGGTAATAAATAAGAAATCATGATACATTAAAATTTTATTATTTAAGTGACTTATTTTACATTAAAAAATTGTTAAATATTTTCTAAATGCTTAAAATTATCAAATTTCATGTTTTAAAAATCAAAAGTGTTCTAAAATCCTTAAGTTTAAAATTAATTCTAAATTGTATTCTAAAATCAAGTACTCTAAAATCATATTTTAAAATCAAGTGTTCTAAGATCATATTTTAAAATCAAATGTTTTAAGTCATATTCTAAAAATTATATTCTAAAATTAAATTATGATTGCTGATTCATATCTCGAGGATTTCATAAGCTATAATAATCATACATGTTACTGTAGAATTTTGCATTTACAAAAGAAACTTTGAATTATTACAGAGCTTATTGACGCACTCAACTTTTATGTAAAAATTTGTTTTTACTCTTTATAAATAGTTTCACAACTCTTGAAAAATTTAACCAAGTTACCTTTTCTATTTCACTAAAAAAACACATTAATAGTCTAAAATAAAATGTCAACCCTTTTTATTCAACCTTAAATTTAACAAAAAACTGATTTATAATTCACTAACAAATAAATTTCAGGAATTTTCCAATGCTTATATATATAGTATTATAGTTAAGACAAGAAATAGTACTCCTATCTGTGCTGATATCTGTTGTGAAGTAATATAAGAATGACATAAAATTAAGAATAAAAATAGGTCAGAAATAGATGATATAATTAGAAGTTACATGACTACACTATTTAATTCTTATGATATACAAATAATGAGACCAAGATGTCTTGTATCTAGAGAAAATCCAGCTTCTCCTTTTCCTAATTTTTCTGCATTTCATTTAATAAATCCTGCATCAAAAATCTCTGTGAATGCATTAGTTCAAAAAAAGTAGCAAATGAAATAATAATAGCTAAAAAAACTTATTAAATTTGAACAAATCTATAATTCACAACTGACTCTCAATTTTGACATAATATGTATATAAAATAAAGAATCTTTGAGCTAAAATTAAATCAAATAGAAAGAGAATTGTTAAATTACAAAAAAATATGAATTATACTTAAAAAAGCAAAAAAAAAAGAAAATACTTATTAAAATCAGAAAATAATACAATATGATCGACCTAATCATCCTTCACTTCTTTTTGAACATTTAAATTTATATAATCATATTTACGATTCGATCAAGTTTCAATCTGCTGATAAAAAATGAAGGAAAGAAGTAGTTAAAATACAGATAATTAAAAATACGTAAAAATTTTGAGGATAATTATAATGTTTATATGACACAAATAACATCAAATAATTACTTGCTACTTTGCTAAACAAACTCAATTACTGCAAGTATATATTATCATCTAGCATGAGTTGCAGCAGCTAGGGTAGGGTCTCTTGTATAAAAATATGAAATTATCCTGATAGACATTATTGCTTTGCATCTGTTAAATGTACAAAGCAATTTACTTTCTATTTGCTAAATTAAGTGTTGTTATTTTCCAAAATAGTATTAGCAAATGTTTTAGTTATATCAAAATTTTTTAGATCATATAGTCATAATACTATATTATATTATCATAAGGTTATATAAAAATCATATGATATATCTAATTTCTGCTAGCATTATAATGCACAAATTCATTTTATTTAAGCTATATAATAATACATAAAGGCAATAAATTTGTGTAATATATTTTAAATCTAAAAATTGAGTTTTTAAAACTTTATGTAATATGAACTATATGAATTACCTTTTATGAAAATTATATTTTATAATGTAAGTCTGAATAAGTCATATAATAAAATCATAAGTTTTAGACCTTTCAAAATAATAAATGACTTATAACAAAGTCATGTAAGTCATATAGGTAAAATTGATCAGTTAGTCTTTCAGTTCTGAATGGTCTTGTTTAATTTTTGAAAAAGTTATAAGGAATATACTTTTGAAATTTTGAGGCATAGCAAATATAGCTAAAGATCAATACATGTCAAAATTTGGCCTTTATACTTTTTTTTTTTAAGACCAGCAGAGGCAAAATTGATAAAAAACTAAAAAATCAAAAAATACTGGTTTTGGTAAAATAAAAATTTACCTAACTCTAAATTGGGTAATTAGATTAAGACTAAACTTTACTATTTTTCAGTCTTTAATTAGTTTAAAAAATTGGGAGTACAGTCTTATTACTTTTCTAAAAATTTCCTAAAGACCGATCAAGACTGATTAAAGACTACAGGACTAACTGATTATCTTTACATATAGATCATATGACATTATTTGCTAATACTGTCCCAAACGATAAAGTGAAGATTATTTTAAATATACTTATAATAGGTCAAATATTTAATATATTACAATTGATTAACAAAGCCATAAGTGTAGCAAATTATGATATTTTTGTAGAATTTATTCTATCAGTTGATCTTATGATCAAACTGAATAAAACAAATAATGAATTATGAATGTGTTAACTTGTTATTTTTGTATATTACTAATGATTATTTGGAATATCTTTACTTGCATATATGCAAGACCTTAAATATCTCATCCAAAATACCAAGTAAATAAGTGCTTAAAATTAATGGAGAAATTCAATTGATCTGAATGCTATTTATGAATAGAGAATTAGATGAAAACTCTAGGTTTTAAAGAATATAAAATTTTATAGTCAGCTTTTTAAAGAATTCAACTTTAATTATATGAGTGTACGATACTCCAGAATAGTTTAAATATAATCCTATTAAAAGTAGCATAATGACACTATCTAATAAGCTAGCAGGTATTATACTATTAATCAATCACTTTGTAATGCATTTAAATACGTAAGACAATGGGGGATTCTATATCGGTTGATCAACAAATTTAAGTGATACAATAATGTAAATTTAATATATGCGGATTTTTTCGCAAATCCTAATGAATATATGATGATTTTGTACCACCACCGTTACAAAATTCAAAAAAATTTTAAAAGAATTTTTTTAGTTATGCTCAACACTATGTTAT
>CAMKVN010000017.1:0-63278 GCA_946474995.1 Funneliformis geosporum
TATTCTTCCTGCTCAGCCTCAGCGGAGCAGTAGTCTTAGCCACCTTAGGCTACTTCTACTGAAAAAAAAAAAAAAAAACAACCAATCAACTTCAAAAAACTCTTAGCGAGTAGTGAAAGTATAAATTGTTAATTTTATTAAAACAACCGATAACATAAAAGTTATTTTTTTTTGGGGTGTTGGAATTGCCTTTTTTATTGGCCTGATTGGGGTTACAAGAAAGTATTTTGATTATTACTTTTAAAAAAACGTCATAAAAAATGTTCGACGATATTAAAAACCGAAAGTAATTTATGTAATTGGTGTGAAGAAAAAAAAGAATAATTGGAACACAAAAAGTGTAAAAATTTCTGCTAATAAACTAATTTAACTTCTTTTACAACCCGATTATGAAAAAAATTTTCATAACAACCACTACACCATTAATTTTTCCTAATTCTATGCTTCCGAGAATTATCCATTTTCCTTCTACTTTTTCAGATTAAAAATATAAAAAAGCCTATTACTAATCCAACCACTATTCCAATTACAATTTTAAACGGTGAGGAAAAAGAATCAGGGGATTGAGGAGTATTTTGGGAAACATTTTCTAGACTTTCCAGCAACTTTTCGGCTTGATTCTTATAAGCAGAATAATAAATATTGCTACTACTAATAAATTCCAATAACTCTTTTTTGAGTGCTGTTATTTGGGTTTTTTTATCCGATTTTGAGTTTAGAACTTGATTAACTCGTGAAGTTAAGTCTGCCACTTTTCTCTCTGCTCCTTTTTGATAAATGTTTTGGGTGATTTTAGTTTCAATTTCAACTAACTTGGTAGGGTCTTTAACTTCCCCATTTTTTAATTTTTGTCATTCTGTTTGGTTCTCCTGGTTTAATTCATCTTCTTTAATTTCATTGTTTTTTAGTTTCTTTTCAATTTTTTGTTTGGCTTCTTCGCTATATTTTTGGGGGTTTTCAGTGGCCTTTTCTTTTTTTAAATTTTCCGCTTCTGCTTTATTTTCTTGATAACTCTTCTCGGTTTCTTGCTCTTCTAAGTCTTTTCAGGCTTGTTTTTTTTCCTCTTCGGTTCCGGTACGGGCTTTATTTAAGTTTTCTTTTACTTTCTGAGCGGTTTTTTTATCGTGTCGGCGGGCTTGGATATCGGCTAAAAGTCTATCTTGAAAGTTGGTAATTTGTTGAATATCGGTTAACTGGTTTATTTGTCCTTCTCAGTTTTGATATTCAGGACTTAATTCGCTATTAGTAAGTTGAGGTTCTTGGTTAAGAGCGGCAGTTATCTCGGCAATAAAAATCTCCCTTTTCTGCTTTAATTCTTCCTGTTTGGCCTTTTCTTTTTTTAATCTTTCTTCTTCTTTTCGAGCATTCTCTTTGGCTTCATTTTCGGCTTGCTGGCGTTCTTGGGCGGATTTCTTTTTGGCATCGGCCAATATTTCAATAGTTTTTTCGAGTTGGTTAGTTCGATAGTCAGCAATTTCCCTTGGTCTATTTAGAGCAAGTAAATTATTTTTTCAACTGGGACGAATATTATTTAGTTCGGTTTCACTAATTCCTTTTTGTTGGGCTAGTTGGATAATTTCTTGGATAACTCGGTTCTGGTAATCTTTAAACTTAGTTCCTCCCTTTCTTAAAATTGCTTCTATCATTTTATCTTTAAAGGCTTTAATTTCACTTTCTTCTCTCCACAAGCAATTTCGGATATGGCTTTGGTGAAGAGTGTTATTTTCATTAATTCCTCTTACTTCACAAGAACACCACCGTTCAGGCAAAATAGCCATTCAATCAATTTCGGCGGTTTCAATACTCATGCCACATTCCGAAAGAGTTTGATTAATTTCTTGAAGAGGCTCGCCACTTACCTTAGCAATATTCTCAGCATGCTTTTTCCTCGCTTCTCTTTCTGCTCTCTTTATTCTTTCTCCTTCTGCTTTGGATGCTAAATTCAAAACATGTTTGCCCGAAAGAAGAGTTTTAGGTTGACAAAAAGAATCAAGCATATTAATATTAACTTCTCACTTGTGGCTACTATCAGGTATGTATATAGTTCTAGTATTGTTTTTTTGGTTTAGGTCAGCCAGAGATTTTTTTTGACCTTTCTTTTTAAACATAATTCAAATGTCATATTTATTAATTCCGCTAAGTTTAAGGTAAGTAGAAACTGATGGAGAGGGAGCAGAAAAAATATTTTCGCTTGTATGCATAAGAGAATCAACAAACTTAATCGCCGTCGGATTAGATACTCCCACTTCATTTTCTAATTTTTTCCGTAATTCAGGGGAGATAATATCAAATTTTAATTCTTTATCTCCATAGCTATCACTCCCTCGGTCTGAACTTTCTTGTAAATCACTAAAACAGAAAATAAATCTTTTTGAGTTGTTTCGGTTGAATTGCTCTATTTTGGTTTTTAGTTCGTTAGTAAATCCTTTAAACATGGTTATAATTATTTTATAAATTTCCTTACCGTCTATTGGCGAACTATGTATAAAATTAATTAATATAGATAAAAAGCAGAGCAGAGTTCCGGTTTAGTTTGCTAAGTGAACTAAAAAACTAACCTAAAATTGCTATGACGCTAACAAGAATTAAGATAAAAACTTCTTTTTGTTGAATATAGTTTTAAAATAAATAAAATATAAAAATGTCAATCCGTTTTTTGCTTTTTCAAGGAAATTGAGAAGATGAAGGGAATTTTTTTTTGCTGGAAACTTCGGAAAGTATTATTGTGTTAGCCGCCGGACAAAATTTTTCCTTAGCCCGAACCCCCGAGCAACAAATCGGGCGAGATTATTTAAAAGAAAATCGAAACAAAGTTAAGGCAATCATAATTAATAATACTAGTTGACAAAATGTCGGTTTATTAAATGATATCTGTCGCGACCTCGGTTTCAAAACCCCTATTTACACTAGTTTTCACAATAAATTAATTCTCCTTTCACTTTTTCCTCGGCTCCGAAATAAAGTAATATTGGTTGAAAAAACCAAAGAAGTAAAGTTAGGTGATTTTTCCTGCCATTTTCTCCCCCTCAGTAGTTATATCATTGGTAGTCTAGCCCTCAAAGTTAATTATTCTCAGTATAGTTTCTATTTTTTGGAGGCTTTTGTTTTTAGTAATTTATTAGATAATAATTTTCTTTTTCCGGCTAATTTTCTGCGAGATTTTCAACAATTTTTAACCCAACAAAAAAAAAATACTTACTTAATCACTAGTTATCAAGGAATGCATTGAAAAAATGATAATTCGCTTTTTTTTGCTGCTAAGGATTTTCCAAGGCTAAATAAACCCTTATTTTTTATTCTTTATGATTTTGACTGATTACACATTTTAGAATTATTAGAAATCGGGAAAAAGTGGGGAAATAAAATCCGCATTTTGGATGAAAAATCGGCTCAACTAGTTAGCCAAATATTAAGCAGAAGTCCTTTACAGAAAGTAATTGAAAATGAGAAAAACAAAGCCGAAAAAAATAAAATTTATTTGTTAGTTGGTAATCCAGAAAATATTATAAGAAAATTAGATGATTATTTGTCAACTCTTTCCCCGGAAGAAAGAACCGATTTTCACTTTGTAGTCGGTACCCCTCCGGTAATTGGCGGAGAAAGAAAGTTAGCGAAATTAATTGATTACCTTTATAACCAAGGCGGAGAGATAACTAATTTAAGCAAAAAAGAATACTGTCGCTTAGGAGTTAATTTCTACGATTTAAAATTATTACTCAAACTATTACAACCAATTAGGATAATTACTTTACAAAACAGTTATAAGCACGAAAAATTCGTTCCTCATTTATCGGGGGAGTTTTCGCTAATTGAAAATGGTTATTCTCTAGATTTTTCGACCCATAAATTTTCCCCGCTCAAAGTCAAAAAAACTTTAATAAGCCTAGAAGAATTATTAATTAAACAAAAGGAAAACCTGGGACAAACCGGACTATTAATTTTCCTACTTATTACTCAATGAGAAGAAAAAAAATTACAATTAAAAGAATTAAAAATAGAATCTTTGGCTCTCAGTTCTTTGCTTAACCTTTCCAAATTAGAGAGTAAGGTAAGAAGTTGATGAGAGACTAGATTGGCACGTGATATAAAAAAAGACGACCCCCCCAAAATAGTAAAAAGAACTATTGAAAAGCGACTAAATGAAAAAATAAATAACTATTTAAGTTTAGAACATGCTATCGATTTAGAGGAATCACTTATTTTATTGTTTAACCGCAAATAATCATAAAATTACTTTAATATCTGTGGAGAGCCGATAAGAAACAAAAAAAACTATCGAGAGCCAGTCCTAGAATTAATGTTAATTAGTGGTTTTGACTAAAATTGGTGCGCTAATAAAGAATAAATAGGGAACTGTGGCCAAGTGGTAAGGCAGAAGTCTGCAAAACTTCAGATCGTCGGTTCGAATCCGGCCGGTTCCTCCAAAAAATAGTAAATTAACAATAAAGGGTTTGCTGTCTTTGTCCAAAACCAAAATTAATATTTATTGTAGTATTAAAATTAAAATTGAGTTTAACCAAACTCAAATTATCAAGGATTAGCGGTAGGGGCAATTCTAATTTAAACTTTAATAATATAATCAAATGCTAAGTGATAAAATTTTTCTTTGTTATGTCAAGTTCGCCGATTTGCTTTCTTGAATAGAAAATAATAACCTTGATGAAAGAAGTTTCAAAGCAGAGAATCAAAAATGGTTCAAAGCAATAAGTCGAGAGCCTAATTTTTTTTCTGATACAGAATTGTTGGTAGTTTACCAGGATATCCTTCTTTTACAAGTTGGGAATGAGGACCATGTTTCGTTTTTAGCCAAAACATATAAATTAGAATACCAGGCTATTTGCCAACAACTTTTTTTAGCAGAAAAAAATATTCTGGTGGTTAGTTCTCAACAGTGAAAAAACAAAAAAAATGAGGAAGTAGCAGTGGTTTTGTTTAAAGATAAAGAAAGTATTAAAAATAGTTTGAACCACTGATTAAAAATGAGTATGGTAAATGAATAATGGTTTTTCAAAAAAGTTAGTGATTTGAGACTTGAACTAAAATAGTAATATAAGTCATTGCTTATTCTAGATTAAGTTATGATTAGGAAATGTTCGTTAATAATTTTAACTTTCGGATTTTAAAAAAAGTATTTTTTTTCTAAATTTTTAAAATATAATTTGTTCTTGTTCTAAATGAATAGCGGTAAAAAAATTGTCATTGGTTTAAGTGGGGGGGTAGATTCAAGCGTAGCGGCTTACCTTTTGAAGAAGCAAGGTTATCAAGTAATTGGTATTTTTATGCAAAACTGAGACAGTTATTTAGGTAGTCAACCGATAAGTGTTTGTTCTCAAACCCAGGATTGAAACGACGCCCAAGCGATTGCTAGACAATTAGATATTCCTATCCATAAAGTAGAATTTATTCAAGAATACTGAAAAAAAGTATTTTCTAATTTTTTGAAAGATTTAGAAAAAGGTCTCACCCCTAATCCAGATATTTTGTGTAATAGTGTTATCAAATTTCGTAATTTTGTTGAATATGCAGAAAAGCATTTTAAACCTAATTTTATTGCTACCGGTCATTATGCTAAAATTATTAGGGGAAGTGGCGAATGTGCTTCTTTGAAATGCATTCATTTTGGAAATTTTTTAACTAAACCTCAGGATAAATCCAAAGACCAAACTTATTTTCTATGCCAAATTGACCGGAAGTTATTAACTAAAATAATTTTCCCCCTGGCTGATTTAACTAAAAAAAAAGTTCGCCAAATCGCAGAAGAAATAGGATTGATTAATTCCAAAAAAAAAGACTCTACCGGAATTTGTTTTATTGGCGAACAGAAATTCACCAATTTTTTGGCTAATTATTTTCCCAAAAAAGAGGGTGAAATAATTGATATTGATAGTAAAAAAATCCTCGGAAAACATTTTGGAACCTATTATTTTACTATCGGACAACGGCGAAATCTGAGCCTATCAGGGCAAAAAAAACCTCTCTATGTAGTAGGAAAAAACTTAGCAAAAAATATAATTTATGTGACTAGTGGTTGAGATAGTAATTGGTTATATAGTAATTGGTGTATAGTGAAAAATATTAGTTGATTAGTCGAAGAGGAAAAATTAACTACATTTTTAGATAATCAAAATATAACCGCTAAATTTCGTTACCGACAGCCCGATATTTCAGTAAAAATTTTTCCCACAACTAATTTTGAAGAGTCCAGAGTAGAATTTTCCGAAAAACAACGAGCCGTTACTCCCGGACAATATGCCGTTTTTTATCATAATGATATTTGTCTAGGCGGAGGAGTAATTTTTAATACGGAGAGAAACAAAGAAAGCGGAGAACCGATTTTTTAAGTTAGGATAAATTTTTAGTTTTTTTCTTTATCTTTTTAATTAGTTTAATTCAAATATAAACTGTTAAAATATTTACTAGTATTCAACTTCATTAAATTAGTCTAATAAACGTGTCTATTTAAAAAAATATTCAAACAAAAAGCAATAAACTAAACAAAATGCGAATGGCGGATTTGAAAAACAAATTAAACCCAAAATAACCAAATGGGAGTAGTTTAGACCAAGCCTTTAAGTATAAAATTAGTCATATGGAAATATACATGAAAGTCGAAATACCAAAGGGTAGTTTTAATAAAATTGAATACAATAAAACTAAAAAAAGGTTCGAATTGGATAGGGTTTTGTCAGTGGCGATGACTTATCCAGGGGAATATGGTGTTATTCCAGAAACCTTAGCACCAGATGGGGATGAATTAGATGTTATTTGTTTAACCATCCAACCCACTTTTTCCGGACTTTATATTCCAGTGCGAATTATTGGAGTTTTAAGAATGGTCGATAAAGGCGAACAAGATGATAAATTATTAGCTGTGAATGCCGGTGAACCGGAATTAAACCATATTCAAAAATTAGCGGATGTTCCTCACCAAACGAAAGAGAAAATCAAACATTTTTTTGCTCGCTATAAAGATTTAGAAGGCAAAAAAGTAGAAATAGGAGAATTTGAAGGTAAAGAGCAAGCAGAGACATTATTGAAAAAATGTCAAGAAGTCTACCAAAAGTAAGCAAATGATTTTTAATTATTCTGTCTTTAATAAATAACTACTAGTTGAATATTAAAAGGACTTAATTTTATCATTCCTCCACATTAAAAGCAACTTTTCAGGCTACTTTTACTTTTTCCATTATTTCTTTGTTCGCTACTCCTAATCTTTTTTCAAAACGTATTCCTTTGTCTCAGGTAAAAGGAGAATCGCATAGAATCGTGCTGGGTTCGTCTAAACCAGTTTCCGGAGTGTTTTTAATAAAAACTTCCACTGGCAAGATATTTTCTAAATTGTTGGCAGTTAGCGGTAATACCACTACTGAGTTATCATATTCATTCCGCTCGTTATTGCTGATTACTAAAACTGGGCGATAGGCTTTTGATAATTCTTTAATTCGTTCGGGATTTCTTAATAATCAAATTTCTCCCTTTCTTGGAAAATTACTTTTTTGCCATCCTTTTTTTCTCGTCTATTTAACTCGGCGGATACATCTTTCCAAGAAGTTTCTCCATAAGTTCAAAATATTTTTTGTAAATTCTTATTCTTGGCTCGAGCTTGATAACCCTTAATAAGTTGTTGTTTTAATTTCTCTTTTTCTTTTTCCTCTTCTTGGGCTAATTCAAAAAGTTTCTTTTCTACCGCTTGACTAACGAAAGAACTAATTTTCCCTAGTCCGATTTTCTGTTTTAGTTCTTGATAAGTATTTTCTTTAATGGCAATGCTTAAAGTTCTTGTCATAATAATTGGTAATTGTTATATATTATTTTTACTTTTTTTATAAGGCGGCAGGAATAGATTTATTCCCTAAGATTTTTATATTCCTCATAGTTTGAGTAAAAATGATTAGATTTATCAATCCGCACATGGAGATAACTAACACCGAATCCCTCTGTATTTAATCAGCAAACTTTCCATTCATTAATTTTTTCCTGCAATCTGTCGGCTACTTCTTTTCAAAGTGCCTGTTGCTGTTCCTCGGGAGCATTTTTAGTGAATTGGCTAATATTTTTGTAGTCCACCGGTTCAGAACCATCTTTTGTTGTTAGGGCAGGAATAACAAGGATATTACCGCTTGGCGAATCAAAACTAGCATGGGATAGACCGAGTCCGGCTGCACTGAGTAAATATGTTTCAAAATTTTTATAATTTTGGGTAATACCAGCCAAAGATTCGCTCTTAATTACCACAAATTCAAAGGGTTTACCGAGGGTATTTTTAGATACCGGCGGACATTTCCAAAAATAGGCCGGGAATTTAGCATTGGCATCTTTTAAGGCTCCTTGAAAGGCTTTGAAAAACTCTTTATCTTTCGTTTTAAGAAAAATAATAAAATTAGCAAAATCTATTTTATCACTACCATTAAGAGTTATTTTGTATTTATAAGTATTGTCATTTATTTTGGTGCTAACTCATTTATAATTTCCATTATTTTCAGGGTCGGGTTGGTCGGGTTGTTTAATTTCCACAATTTCTAATTCTTGGTTATCCTCATTAAAAATAAAAAAACTTTCCGAAATCCCCTCTTTTTTATCTATTTTCCCATAACGAAGAGTAAATTCTTTGTCTTTTTGTAATTTGTTTTGGTTCAATAGTTCTTTAATTCGGGAGTGATTTTTGCTGATATAAAAAATATTTTTTCTTTCTTCATCCATGAACTTATAAGTGTCAAACTCCCCATTATTATTCAAAGACTTGCCGAAAAATCCAACTTTTACTTCCTTTTTATCACCTGGTGGAGGATTCTCATCCGGTTTATCGCTTTCAATTTCTTTCTTAATCTTTTTTAATTCATTTTCTAATTTCTGAATGGCCGATTTATCTTGTTTGGCAAGATTATTTAACTGATTTTCTAAATTAGATAGTTTACTCTCTAACTGAGTTTTTTTGGTAGTGTTGGATAGATTATTAACTTTGCCTCGGAGAGAACTTAATTCAGTTCTTAATTGGCGAATTTTCTCCCCTGCATTAGCGGGAGTTTGATTTTCAACTGATTTGTCTCCTTTCGATAAAGTCAAATAGGTAATAGTCCCAATTCCGACTGCGGTAATTATTCCAATAACTATTCAAATTATCGTTTTTTTTTTTTTTTTGGCATATCATTTCATTAAATATTAACTTATTTTATATAGCAATTATTTCGCCTCGGCTCTTTGCTGGTTAATTTTATTTTTCGCCAAATAAACTTTTATTAATTCGCTTTCGTCGATTTTTAATTTTCGACACACCTCGGCAAAAACCATTCATCAACCATGGTAGGTATTTTGTCCTTTCTCATTAATTTTTCTATTTTTTAAATTATAAATCTCTTCTTTTTCTTCAATATACAAGTCATTAGTTCGAGCAAAAAAAACTAAAAGTAATTCGTTGAATGATAAATCCTCGCTTTCCTGTTTTAAATTAAAAAGGGTGGAAGGAAAATCTATTTGATAAATATTAACCAAACCCAAAAAATAACCCAAACAATCAATTAATTCCTCTTTGGCTTTGGTTCAATCAATTTCTGCTTTTTTTCGTCAAGCCTTAAAGGATTTTATTTCATTAGCAAACTCCCCTACTTCTACTAGCAGAGCCAGTTTTAACCTTTCGGCATTGGAGCAAGAAAACCATTTTAAATCGGTGGGACTTTTTTCCACAATAAGTTTATCCAATTCAACCTGTTTTTCTATTAATACTTTCCAATTTCCGAATGTTATCATATAGGCACTAAGGCTAATTAAATAAGAATGTCTTCGTCAGTGTATAACCTAATAACCCTTTTATAGATTTTATCTTTTTGTTCGCTTTCCTCGTATTCAATTTCAATACTAGTCGGAAGGGGATTACTACTCAAAATATTTCAACCCTCTTCAACTAACCTTTGGAAACAAAAATAGGCTTCGCTTTGGTCGTCATTATTGACAATGATAAAATATTCTTTACCTCATTTATCCATTTGTTTTTTAATCTCAAAATTGTTAAGTTTAGCAGTTTCGGTTTTATTCATATAATTTTCTATCTATATTAATTAATTTTAGTTTTTTTATCGGTTTATTTTATTATTATTTTTAAGTTAGCAGTTAGTTTATTATTTAACTTTACTTTAACAACCTTTTCTCCTAATTCATGAAAAGGGCGAAAATCTGATAACTGATTTTTCTCTAACTTAAAATTATGCTTTTCTAATTCCTGCAAAATCTCTTTTGAACTAACTGAACCAAATGGGTTGCCTTTTTCGTTCTTTTTTAGGTCAAACGAAAGGGAAAAATTGTTAATTCGCTGATATAATTCTTGGGATTTTTGTTCTAACAATAATTCTTCTTGCTCTAACTTTATTTTTTGCTCTTTTAACCACTCCAAATTTTTTTGATTGGCTAACAAAACTTCTTTTTTCTTATTCTTAGGATGCAAGAAATAGTTAAGCACAAATCCTTTGGCAAACTCTTTTACTTCAAACTTCTTACCCCACTGGGTGTGATAGAGAAAGATAACTTTTTCGGTTTTTTTCATTTTCTTATAATTTGACTATTTTTTTTCTTAATTTGTATCGGTTGACAGTAGGAAAAAGAGTGCCTATAAGTCCGGTTAGAGAAATAATTGTTACTAAAATTATGGGAGCGATAGCCGGAATTTTTAAACTACCTAAGGTTAAGATATTGTATTTCCATCATGAAGTCCCAGAACTAGGTAGCAAATCTATCCCCGGTCAGATAAAAATACTTGAAACTGCCGCAATAACAGCCAACAATATTCCTCCTATCCACCATTTTATTCAAAATTTTCGATTGATTGCCATTTCGACTTGCCATTGGTCATAGCATCAAGCACATTGAGCCCAACTTTCGGAGGAATTACTACCGCTATAATGCCCTCCGTAGGCTCCGACTTGCGAACTTCCAAAAAAACTTTTCCCACCATAAACACCTTTGGTGTGTCCCGAACTTTGCCCGCGGGAACTAGTATAAATTGGTTCGCCTTCGTAAATTGGAGTGCGACAAGTTTGACAAACATTTATTATTATTCTTTTATCTTGATTTTGATTATTCATATATTTTTTAATTTTGATTTTCTTTTTTTCAGACCTTTTTTTCCGAATTAGTTTTGTTTCAGCAAGTTAGACAAGAACTCATAACTGCTTTTCCTTCTCATTGAAGTTCTCAATATTCTTGACCAGCGATTAGTTCTTTTTGACAATGGGAACATTTACTTAAATCGATTTTCATATATTATTATTTTTGTGGTTCTTCACTTTGTTCGACTATTGAATAAGGCAAGAGAGCCATTTGCCGAGCCCTTTTGATACTTTTAGTTACTTGTCGTTGGGTTTTAGTAGTTAATTGGGTGTAAGTGCGGCGAACAATTCTTCCTTGTCGATTAATGAATTTACGTAAAGTGTCAGTATCTTTGTAATCAATATACTCAATCCCTTTTTGAAAAAAATAATCAGTCCGAACACTAATCTTTTTCTTTTTAACTTTTTTTGGTTTATTTGAATAACTTTTCACTATTTTTTTTTACTCTTCGGTTAAATTTGTCTCTTTGGGTTTATTGAAATCGATTTCCCGAGCATTTTTGAAAATACGGGTGAACCCACTCAAAGGTTTAAATATGCTTGCTGAATCACTATCGAGGAAAGTAAATCCTTGACAAATAATGGCTGAGATTCAAAAAATTCTTTCTCCGCTTTCGCTCTGTTCTCATCTTTCTACTATTTTTTTGGCTTGTAAAAATCCTTCAAGGAAAATAATATCTCCTTTGCTTAAATGCTGGTTAAAATCAGCCACTAATTCTCCTTGGGCACGACAAAAGAACAACGGAGAGGGATTTCTTTCCCGTGGAACTTCAATTTTAAAGGTTAACAATTCTGGATTTCTTTTTTCGTCGGGGTCTTTGAAATCGGTAATTATTTTTCCAATTAATCGCACTTGGTTGGAATTTTTCTTATCAATTTCCTCAAATTTGATATCTAATTTAACAAAATCAGTTATTTTAGTTAATATTTGTCGGTTTTTTTCTCCATCGGAGACAGTTGAATAATTTCTTTCGTTGCGTAAATAACCACGAACTTCAATTATATCCTCTTTTTGGAGTTCTTTTTCTATCCTTTCGGCAATTTCTCCTTGGGAAACACAACGTAAAATAGTTGTGGCATTGTTAGGGTTAGGAACCTCCAAACTAAAATAAATCTTTAACTCCTTATCCTCTATTCTTTCTTTTATTTTTAGTGATATTACTTTACCAGTTAATTTAACTTTATTCAGCATTTTTCTCTTTTAATTTAGTTTTATTTATTTTTTCGTTTTCAAGGTTGATTAACAAGTAGCGGTCTAAAAAGGTTTCAACCGAAGATTTTAATTTTATTAGTTCTTTTTCAAGTTGTTTAATTTTTTCTCGCGGAGAACTAAAATTGATAAGAACATAACTTCCTTCCTCTATATAAACTGGTTTCCAATCCTTTTCTTCAATTTTTTCAATATTTTCCTTTCCTAATAATTCTTCTAGGTTCTTAATCATTTTTTCATATTTATCTTGATTTTTACTTTTCTGGTGTAGGAGACAAAGTAATTCATAGCGACAAGTTTCTTTTTTTTTGGTCATTAAACAAAAATTTAGATATAGTTTTATTTTATAGTATTTTTCATTATGACTTGCTTTTTACAATGCTGATAATTTTGTTTTGGGAAGTAGAATTAAACCTTTTTTACTAGTAAACTCATAAATTTTTTTAATTGATTTGGTTGGTGGTTTGGAACACCTTAATTTTTTTTCAAGTAATTTATTCTATTATTTGTTGTGGTTAGTTAGCCAGAAACTAATTTTTTAACTTATTATTTTTTTGTTTTCTTTGAAAGAGTTAGCAGATTTAATTTTTGGATAAACCGAAACCGAGAAACATATTTATATATAAAATGTTATTTATAACTATATTAATAAATGTTATGGAAAAAATTATAATCGCAAAAGATAGTCATATTAATTATGTAGAGGTAGATAGGCATTTTTGCTTTTGATGTAAACCTTTTGAATATGAAAGCGAGACAATTACCGGCATAGATTATGATGGAGAAAAATCATATGAAATTCCGATTGATAACACTTCTCTCCTTGGTGATAAAGAAAAAAGAATACTAACGTTAGAAGTTGAAAAAACAGAAGGCACCATAGTGCGGGGTAATGCTGCACGTGAAGGAAAATTCTTAGTGATTGATAAATTTAGCGTCAAAAATTTTTTTGGAGACATTTTGGTGAAGAAACCTACCGATGTTAGCAACAAATATGGAGGCAAAATTACTATCGAGTTTGACGAACAGAAATTAATTGAGAATGCTTTGGGTTCAAAATTTTGCCAATTAACATTACCTAAAAACCCTGCCAGCGAAGCCATTTTGAGAGATTTTGAAAATGATAAAAATGAACCTAAAAGAGAGATAAAAATTAGAGTAAACAGTGCTAGGTTCTATATTGTAGGAGTAGGAAAAATTGGAATGGAAGTAAGAGAATTCGGACAAAAAGAACAAACGACTTCTACAACCCCTCCTTCTTCCACCACAAACACCAATGAATTTACCGAAAATTTTCCCGTAGACTTAACTTTCACCATTGATAGTGTCGAAAAGAACGGAAATTTAACTATTTTGAAAGTAGCAGGAGAAGGAGTTGTCATCCAAGGTAAAAATTTTACCCAAATTACTATTGAAAGTTGGAACCCTTTGTTAGCAGCAGGCAATAGAATAACAATTGGAGGTATTAATTTTGGTCCGGAGAAAGCCCAAATTAAAGAGAAGGAGGTTAAGATTGGATACTCTTTCACTCGTATTCGTATTAGCGAAGCAGAAAGTAGTGGGAATAATGGAAATACCTCCAACCAAACTAATAATACTTCAAACCACAAAACTAATGAGGAAATCGACCAAGCAGCCAAAGAAAATGTTGCTCGGGAGCAAAAAAATACCGAAAATAATCTGAATGATGGCATTAATCAGGCTCAAAACGGAGATAACGAAAAAAAAACTACGGTGGTTAAGGATTCCGGAAAGGTTTTCGGAAATGAAAAATTTAAGCAACAGGAAACCAAAATAAAAACTATTGAGGATGAACTTTTTCAAGCAGACCCCGAAAAGTATCGCCAAGCCATAATAGGCAAGGTAGAAACTAATTTGCTCGCTAACAACCTAAAAGAAAACGAAATAAAACTTACCGACCAATTAAAAGAAGAATGAAAAAAGGTGAAAAATAAGCAAATTAACAGCAAAAGTGAAATTGAAAAGATTAGCACCCAGTTAAATGTTAAAGTGGTTCAAGCCGGAGCCGAAAAAAAAATAAAAAATTTCGCAGTCCAAGTCCAACAAGTTTTACAAACTAAGGATGAGAAAAAAATTGAAAAATTATATTCTGAAATAGTGGAATTTTTGGAAACAATTAGGGATAATGTTTACACCGGAGAGCAGTTAAACCAAACTCAACAATTAATTCAACAAATTAAAGAGAGTAGGAAAAATACACCAACTACCAACTCGGATAAATTTCCTTGAATGCCAGTTTCCATTTTTCTAGTAGTAGCAATAAGTTTAGTAGCGGTAGGAGGATTAATAATCGCAAAAAAAAAAAAAAAACTAGGTAGCAAAAAAAGCAAAGGTATTTAACCAAACAATATTAACAGCGAAGGTAGTTTTAAAAAAAGTTAAGGGGTTGCTTTGGCTAAAAAATTAAAAGTCGGAGATTTTATAATAAAATCGCAAAAAAAACTACCCCCGAATTTAGTCAAATTCGGGCAGAATTAGTTTACGAACCACTTAAAAAGGTAAAAAAAATAATATGGGTTATTCGCACCAAGAAATCGAAAAAAAATGACAAGAATATTGAGCCAAAAATAAGACTTTTTTCGCTGATTTAGCGAACCAATCTAAACCAAAAAAATACATTTTAGCCATGTTTCCCTATCCCTCCGGGAGTGGTTTACATGTCGGACATGTCCGTAATTATACTATTACCGATGCTTTGGCTCGTTTTTATCGCTTAAAAGGTTATAATGTCTTAATGCCGATAGGGTGGGACGCTTTTGGTTTGCCAGCCGAGCAATATGCTATCCAAACTGGTAATCACCCCGCTCTTTTTACTCAGAAAAATATTGAAAATTATAAGCAACAATTATTAAGAATGGGTTTTTCTTATGATTGAAGCAAGGAAGTTAATACCAACGACCCTCATTATTACCACTGAACGCAATGGATTTTTTGCCAGATTTACCAACAAAAATTAGCCGAACATAAAGAAATACCGGTTTATTGGTGTGAAAAATTAGGCACTGTGCTAGCCAACGAAGAGATAAAAAATGTGGAGGGGGGAAAAGTATCCGAACGGGGAAATTATCCGGTAATAGAGAAAAAAATCCCGCAGTGAGTTTTAAAAATTACCAATTATGCTCCGCAATTGCTAAATGGATTAAAAGATTTAGACTGACCCAACAGCATTAAAAGTTTACAAACTAACTGAATTGGACTTAACCAAGGAACTTTTATTGATTTCCTGGTAATAAAAGAAACAAAATTGATTTGCGAAAATGTTTCATATTATTCTACTCACGACGAAGATGCTTTTTTTGAATGAATAAAAAAAATTTCTTGTATCTCAGAGATGAAAGGAAGCGGAACAAAACTTTATCTTTTTATAAAAAGCAACGAAATTAGCGAAAAAGATTTAAGGGAATTACTGGCTTTATTTTACAGGTATAAGGCTGATATGAAGCAGTTAGCAGTGTTTTCAAATGATAAAAATAAGTCTTGGTTTTTTGAAAATAAGGAAGCTTTTTGACATAACCAGGTTTTTTTAAATGAAAGTCCGAGCAAAGAAACTGTAAATATTTCTAACCTTTTTATCACTGTTTTTACTAAAAGCCCCCAAACTCTTTATGGAGTGTCTGCCCTTGCTTTGTCAGTTAACCATTCCCTTATCACCCAAATTGTTTCCCCGGATAGACAAACCGAAATAAATGAATTTTGTGCGACTTGGAAGGACAAAGAAAGCAAAGAAATCTATGGAAAATTTATCGGAAGTTATTGTCAACACCCTTTAACTGGCGAAAAATTACCGATTTGAGTAACTAATTTTGTTATTAATGAATATGGAACCGGAGCCGTAATGATTAATGCTTTTTCTCCCGAGATATTTGTTTACCAAGAAATACCAGATTTAGTTAGCGAAAAAGAGTTAAAACAAAATAAACAAATTGATTATACTTTTGCTGCCAAATATAACTTGCCGATAAAAAAAATTTTTCAATTAATCAACCAAAACGGAAAAATTAGTGGTTATTTCATTAATTCACCTTTGATTAACAAACTTGACAATAAAAAGCAGGCGGTTGAAATTATTAACCACTATTTAGTTCAAGCCAAGAAAGCAAAAATAGGAAAATTCTATCACCTGAAAGATTGAGTTTTTTCTCGGCAACGATATTGAGGAGAACCAATTCCGGTTATTCACTGAGAAAATAACCAACAAGAACTTTTATCTGAAAAAGATTTGCCCCTAACCCTTCCCTCTTTAACTGACTTCACTCCTAATCCTAATTATTACGCTCCTTTACAAAAAATCCAAAATTGAGTAAACGTTGAATCAGAAGACGGAAAAAAAGGAAAAAGAGACGTCAATGTCATGCCTCAGTGAGCCGGCTCTTGCTGATATTATATTGCCTTTTTGTTGAAAAAAAACAATTCTTATTTAGCACTTAATAGCCCGGAAGCAAAAGAAATTATAAAGCGGTGGTTGCCGGTTGACATTTATATCGGCGGCCAAGAGCATGCTAACTTACATTTATTATATGCTCGCTTTTGGCATAAAATTCTCCATAATATGGGAGTGGTTTCCCAGCCTGAACCTTTTCAAAAATTTATTTGTCAAGGCATGATTTTAGGAGCCGATGGGGAAAAAATGTCTAAATCGCGAGGGAATGTAGTTAATCCGAATGAATTTGTTGAAAAATTTGGAGCGGATGCTTTGCGACTTTACGAAGTCTTTTTAGGACCGCCGGAAAAAACAACCAAATTTGACCCTAATGGGGTGTGGGCCATGAAAAAATGACTAGACCGAGTTTATAATTTTTTTGTCCTTTGCCGAGAAGCCGCCCTTACCAATATCCCTAACGAAGAAATAGAAAAGGCTTATTGTGAAATGGTTATAAAAGTAAATATTTACTATGAAAAACTTAAACTTAATTTAGTAGTTTCTTCGCTCATGGAATTTATTAATAGTTGCTATCAAGCTCAAGCCAAATTCATGCCAATTGAGTGTTTTTTGAATTTCCTTAAATTGTTAAGTCCCTTAGCACCCCATATTGCTGAGGAAATGTGAAGTTATTTCGGAGAGTTTAAAGATAAAAAAAAATCTATCAGCGAAAGCAGTTGACCGCAAAGCAAAACCCCTATTGCCCCCCTTTCCCAAATAAACATAGTAGTCCAAATTAACGGGCAAAAAAAAGCAGTAATTTTGGCAAACTGAGAAGCAAACCAAGCCGAAATAGAGGGGTTAGCCAAAAATGAACCAAAAATAAACAAAATACTAACCAACCAAAAAATTACTAAAATAGTATTTATAAAAAATAAATTAATTAATTTTGTTATATAAAGTCAAGTTTTAGTTGGTTTTTTATTTTACAAAATTTCGGAATTGATTTATATTTTTATATAAAACATATAATAATTAATATTATAGGCATTATGACAAAAAAACTAAAATATTTTTTTAGAGACAATGATAGTTTGTTTGTGAAGAACATAGAGGAGACTCTAAAAAAAAAAAACAGCAATAGTAAGCACCGCAGACAAGGTGTTTTCTCTAACCTAGATTTATAATTAATTATGCCATTCGAAGGATACCCGAACTATTTTCTTAAACTAATTCTAGAAGTCGAAGAGGGAGAAGGGGAAGAAAAAAGAACAGCCCGAACCAATGCTAGCGGAAAAGATTATTATCAAATTTTAGGATTAAATGCGGAGAATTTATTGAATAGAGAAGTAAAATCAGAAGCGATAACCGAGACGATAGAAGAAGATAGAGAAATTACCCGCAATGATTTAGGATATGAATTGGATGAAAGAAATATTAATGAATACTTTAACCAGTTGAGAGGTGAGGGAAAAAATGTAAGAAAAGTTGGTTCTAACAAAATAATTGAAACACGTCGGCGAGAAGAAACTAGACTTGAAAAGAATGAAGTCTATACCCAAATTTCAGCGGCTCACAAACAAAAAGCAAGACGAAATCATACCGATAGGGGAGGGAATTTAGAAACTATTCAATTAGTTAATGAAGCCTTTAACATTCTCAGAAATCCAGAAACTAAACGACAGTATGATAGATTTTATAGAATTATTACCGGCGACAATGCTGACCTAGCATTTAAAAAAATGGTTAAGGACAAATTGCTTCAATTGTCTCGGCGAACTGAGGAAGCGGAAGGCATTCAAAATCCCGATTCAACTGGCACTGGAAAAGTTGGAGGGGAAGATATTTCAAGTTATAAAAACACTTATTTCCCTAGTAATAATTATATCGAAGACGTTATAAACCAATCCCGAACCAAAGCCGGACTTAGTCGTTGAGCGAACTGGGTAATTCATGTTTATGGTTTATTACGTAGTTTAGACGATGAAATAACGGGTAAACCTCGGGCAAGTATTAATACACAAAGAAGAAATATTCAACTCCGGGAATTAGGAACATACCGCAATTTTAATAATTTTTCCATGGGTATTTGGCAGCATAAAAATAATGAAGCCGTAGTGCGTTATGATAAGCGAGTTAGAATTAAAATTGGAGAAATAATTCGTGGAAAAACCTCTCGAAATCTCTATGCTTGACAAGACGCCCAAGAGGAAAATTTGGAGACGTTGCGAGAAATGCAAGGATGGGACACCTTTTCCGGACCCGAAGAACTACAAGGAACCGAAAAATTTCATTTTATCACCGGATTTACTTCGGTTAATTTTCCTAGTGCTGAACCAGGAATAATTAATCTCCGATTTGATAATCCCGACCATTTCGCCTATCGGCAAGTCATTAACCGAGCGAAAGTTTTCCGAGATATTAAAGAAAAAATAACCCAGAAGTCAACTGAATTTAGTAATTTACGGGACCGCGAAGGAGGCGGCGTCAACCAAGTTTTTTTTAACGAGCGAAGAAGAAAACTAGAAAATTTGGCAAAATTAGAGGTAGTAGACAGCCTAGGAAGAACAGTGTCACAAGACTATTCCTTTACTTTTACTAGAATGAAATTTACTAGTGCTGATAGCGAATTATTAACCACAGAAATTAACCGAATATTTAATGAATTTAGGGCAGAAATTAATCGGGTAGGAGCAAGACCTCTCGGAAATACAGGTTCTGGTGGAAATGGAGGAAGTGGTGAACCGCGAGAAGAGGCAATTCAAGAAATAGTAAAGGCTTTCCGGGATACTAGACTTATTAATTATGGGAAAAATGCAGCGGAATATTTGGAGGAAGAAAATAGAATATTGCCAGGTTGAAGAAATTTTTTAAAACATTGATGCGGGAATAATGAAGTAAATAATTACCGAATCAATTATTTAGGAAGTATTTACCGGCTTGCGGCTCGGCGGAAAATTAAAGAAGAATTAGCCCTTAATCAAATTTCAGAAACTCAAATTTTACCGCCGGGAGTAGATTTAAAAAGGCATTTTAAAAACCTTAGAAAAAATAACGATAAGGCTGAAATCAATGCCGAAAGGAACTATTTACTTTCTCTAATTGATGCTTATAGTAATGGCAATAAGGTGAAAATAGACTGTGCCATTGCCGCTGTAAAGAATGCTTTGCGAGATAACCAGTTAGAAAATAACCCTGCTATAATAACATTAATTTTAGGAAATGATTGAGAAAGAAACTTCATTGGTTTAAGTAATGAAAATAATATCAACCAAATTAGAGATACGTTTATCCACAAAATCAAAGATTTTGTGGATCGGGATAATGCCGGAATTATGGCCGCCATTCGAGAAATTGAAAACCTTTTGACTGTTAATGGTTTGTCCGAAAGTATTTTAGGACCAAATTGAAAGAATGGTTTTCGGGGTAAAAACGAAACTGAAATAAGTGTCGAATTGGAAAGATTAAAAAAAATAATTATTGCCAACGGCGGAGATAAAACGGAAACACTTTCTACCTCTAAAATCAGTTCTACTAATCGCCTTAAAACTAAACTTAAAGAAGGTCATAAAAAATTAGCAGTTAAGGAAGAAGAATTACCCGCCTCTCTCCTGGCTCCATATAAAAGCGTGGAGGAAAAAATAAATAGTTTGGAAAAATTAGAAGACATTACCGCTTTCGAAATTAAATTAAAGGAAGCAATTACCCAAAAGAAGCAAGAAAAATTAACCGTAATTGTTAATGAGGCTATTACAGAAATAAAAAAAGAGATAGGGCGAAGCCAAATTGAATTGGGCGAAAATAAAGACTACGAAACGAGGTTGAAAAATATGAACGACCCCGACACTATTGAATTAGTTAAACAAAACCTTATAAAACTGATTAGAGAACAAAAAAATAGCGAAAGGAATGAAGAATTTTCTCAAAATTTTGAACCGGATAAGTCTACTTTTTTTGACTCCGAAACTATTACTATTATTGCTTTAATTATTTTGCCATTAGGTCTAATTGGTTTTGTGGCTCTAAGGATTTGAAAAAAGAGACAAAGACTAAGAAAGCATTAATAGTTTTTGCTGTAAAATACTATATTAATCCCAAAATAAGAATAGACAAAATTACTAGTGGACAAAAAAAAAAATAATGGTTTTCCTAATAAGCCTCGCGGCACCCAAGATATTTATCCGCCTCGTTCGCTAATTTATCAGAAAGTTCAAAAAATAATTACTGAAATACTCCAAAAAAATAATTACCAACCGATAATTTTTCCTACCTTCGAAGCCCAAGATTTATTCGCTAGTTCTCTGGGTTCTACTACTGACATTATTCATAAGGAAATGTATACTTTTGAGGATAGGAAAGGACGTGAATTGGCATTAAGACCGGAGGGGACTGCTAGCACAGTGCGTTTAGTTTGTCAAAATAAATTAGTTAAAGAAAATTATCCTTTGAAGTTATATTATTGGGCCAATATGTTCCGTTATGAACGACCCCAAAAAGGGCGATACCGCGAATTTTGGCAACTGGGAGTAGAGTTAATTAATGCCGAAGGAGTTATCAGTGATTATCAAATATTAAAATTAGTTTTTGATATTTTAGGTGGTTTGGGAATTAAAAATTTTATTTTTAACTTAAATTATTTGGGAGATAGTGAGACCAAACAAAAATATAAAAATGAACTAAAAAATTTTATTGAGAAAAATAGCCTTGATTTGTGTAGTGATTGTCAAAAAAGATATCAAACTAACCCTTTAAGAATAATTGATTGTTCATCATGTAAAAATAAATACAGTTATCCTTGTTATAAAGACATTTGAGATAAAAATATTGTTGAATATGTAAAGCATTTTGAGCAAATTTTAAATCAGTTTAATATCCCCTATCGCTATGACTGCCATTTGGTAAGAGGTTTAGATTATTATACCGGTTTAGTCTTTGAAGTTAATTTAGAAAAAGAAAAGGCTTTATTAGGTGGAGGTCGCTATAATGAACTTTATCAAGAAATAGGGAATATTAATTTGCCCGCTATTGGATTTGCAATAGGGATTGAAAGATTGATAAATTATTTAGAGAGTTCGCAACTATTAAAGGTTAGCGAACAAATTGACATTTTTTTTTTGGTTATTAGCCCCGAAGTTTATTCCACTATCTTAACTTGAAAAGATAAATTAGAAAAGTATTGGTGGAAAGTAGAATACAATCCCGAAGTTAAAAAAATTAAATCTCTTCCCAAAATTATCGAGTATTATCAGCCGAAAATTTTAATGGTGGTGGGAGAACAAGAACTAAAAAATAAAAAAATTATCCTCAAAGATTGTCAGAAACGGCAAGATTTTTTGGTCGAAAAAGAAAAGGCAACGGAATGAATTAATGATTATTTAACCAACTCAAAAAACCAAAGTTAGCACCGAAAAAATTTCAATTTTTAACTAGCGATTAAAAGAAGCAGGAGCGAATTCCATATTACCCATGGCTTCCTTGTGGATAGTTTCTTTCTTTTTGAAAGCTCCGCCAGTTTTATTGTAAGCGTTTTTAATTTCTTCCGCTAATTTTTCGAACATTGGTTTAGATTCTTTATTTTCTTTGGCACTTTCTACTATTCAGCGCAAAGCCAAGGTTAAGGCTCGTCTTTCCTCAACTTTTACCGGAATACGACGATTAGAACCTCCAAATTTGCGACTTTTGGTTTCTAAACTAGGTTTGACATTCATCACCGATTTTTCCAAAACACTCAAAAAAGGCGAAGCGGTGTTTTTTTCAACTATTTGAGCGGCTTGATAAACTATTCGCATCGCTATTCGTTTTTCTCCCCTTCGCATTACTTTATTAATTAACTGAGTCACAACATTTGAATTGAACTTTTCATCCGGTTTAATAGAATGTCTTTTAATTACTTGCTTTTTTCTCATTTTATTATTACCTTATTTAATATTATTTTAATTCTTTTTTCTGTCATATGTTTATTGTATATAGGCTAAAAATGAATTAAAAAGAAACCAATTTAGTATATAGAAGCGAGATATAAAACTCTGTCTGACATATATACCTTAGAGCAGGAGATGTTGAAAATCCTAATGATTTTGATTAGGATTGCTATTTCCCATAACTTTTATCATGCTTATTAATCTCAATTTCCCAAGCCTTATTATTCTGCCAAATAAAAATAAGCCGATATTGTTGATTAACTTTAAGACTACACTGATTTTTTATTTTACTACCCCTTAACTTTTCGGGATTATTATTCGGAAAACACTGTAAATCCTGCCATTTTTCAGCATCTAGCAAGATTTTTAATTTCTTTCGGAGCAATTTTTCAATATTTTTGTAAGAGGATTTAGGAGATAGTTCTAATTCATTAGTTAACTCTTCTAATTCTTGATTTTTAAATCTTTTATAAAACTTTGTTTTCGACTCTTTTTTCTCCATTTTTATAAGGGTGAATTTGTTTTTTTAACTTTTCTATTTTGTCCGATAATAATTTTTCTTCATAACTCTTTTGCATATTCATTCAAAATTGAGGAGTGGAATTAAAATAAAGAGCTAAACGAGCAGCCAAATCAGGGGTAATGTCCCCTCTCTCTTCACATATTCATTTAACTTGCTCTTTGGGAACTTTTATTGCTTGGGCCAATTCCTCGGGACTAATATTTAAAGGAATTAATAATTCTTCTCTTAATATTTCTCCGGGGTGAATAGGGAATAATTTTTTTCTAACCATAATTCTAATAGTAAGTTTTATTATTATTTTACAATTATTAGTTCGGTTAAATTTGTCTCCTATTTTTAATTTAATAGTTTCTGACATATACTTTTAGGGTATATAGAAAGACTAAAATGAATTAAAAAGAAACCTATTCAGTATATGGAGATATACCCAAGTGGTTGAAGGGGACAGTTTCGAAAACTGTTAGGGAGTAAAATCCGCGGGGGTTCAAATCCCTCTATCTCCGCCAAAAAAGTTTAAAAATTAAGAAAATTATAGAGAAGTTTAGGCTAAATGCTATGAAATAATTTTTCATAACTTTGGATTTTTTTTCTTTTTTATTGATTAGGGAAAAGAAAGCCCGCTAAAATATCTTACTAATTCTTTTAATGCTAATTACTCGGTTGCTAATATCGTCAAATTCAAAAACAACTCCGTTAAATTGCCCCCGGTCCTCATGAGGTTCCATTTTTGCTGGTAATCCTCTTTTAACTCGTCTAATAATCGCTTCTGGTTTGGCACCGATAATTCCTCCATGAGGTCCAGTCATTCCTAAATCAGTAATAAATCCGGTTCCTTTGGACAAAATCCTTTCGTCTGCCGTTTGGACGTGAGTGTGGGTTCCTCATAAGGCACTAATTTTTCCGTCAAAATGTCATGCCAAAGCAATTTTTTCAGCCGTGGCTTCGGCATGGAAATCGATTAAGTGTAAATCATAATCCCGCAAATTTATTATTTTTTCCAAAACGAAGTAGGGATTTTCAGCCGCCATTGGCATAAAAGTAGTTCCTATTAGGTTGGTAATTCGGATTTTTTTATTTTTAAACTCGATACAAATGGTTCCTTTGCCGGGGTGGGAAGGGTTAGAATTAAGCGGCCTTAGTAAGTCCACAAACTTATCCATATCTTTTTGAGTTTCTTCTAAGTAAAATACGTGATTTCCAGAAGTCATAATATCAATACCATACTTTTTCAATTCTTTATAGTGGTTAAACGAAATACCTTTGCCGTGAGTAGTATTTTCTACATTAGCAACGATTAAGTCAATTTCTTCTTCCTTTTTTAACTGCGAAAGATAATTTTTAATAACTTCCCGACCAGTTTTGCCAAATATATCGCCAATTGCTAAGATTTTCATGTTAATTTAATTTTACCTTTCTGCTAGAAGGTTAAACAAAAATTAGAGCGAGGTATTTTTAAAAATATTCCTTTTGGTTAGTAAAACAAGGTGCTTTGATAAAAACGCTCAAAAACTAAATTTAAAATCTTGCTTGGCTTAGTGTTTCGGTAATTATTTTTTCCAGTTCGGCCGGAGTAAAAAAATGTCCGCTGCTTATTCGTTCTGAAAAATCGACTTGATAACCTTTTTCTTTGAGCAATCTCATTGATTCTTTTCCCACTCAGCACGGAACAACTTTGTCATAGTAATTATGATAGATTCAAAAAGGTATTGCTTTATTCTCCGCTTTGGCTCAGTTAAATATTTCTTCCCGACAAGGAAGAAAACCACTGAGACAAACAATTCCGGCTAATTTGTATTCAGTAAGCAAGCCCATTGTTAACGCTACTGAACCACCTTGGGAATGACCCATAACCATAATTTTTTGGGGAGAGATGCCGCAATCGATTTCCTGGCGAATAATTTTTTCAATTTGTTTAACTGATTTTCGCAAACCTTCTTTATCCTGCTTTAAATTTTTAATATCGCGTGGGTTGCCTTTGATATTATATCACGCCGGCATTCTTCGACCCCAATTCATACTTACTGGAATGGTAGGGGCTTTGGGAAAAATGAATTTAACTTGCGGATAGTTTTTGGCAATTGGTTCCAGTTCGTTTTTTTGTCTGGTGGCGTCATTCCCTAATCCATGGAGGAAAATTACAGTAGCAGAATGTTTTTGGGTGGGTTCAATAATTATCGTTTCTAGCAGTTGGGGTTGGTCGGATTTAGGTGAACCAGAAAAAATTAAGATTATTCCGCCTACTATCAATAAGATAATAACCAAAAATCAAATTAAGTGCTTTTTGGAGAAAAATTTCGGCATTAAAGTTAATAAAATTTATTATTTTTGTAAGTCAATTATTCCTTAAAATATCTTTTTAAACTTCCGATTTTGTCATAATTACTCCCACTGTAATTATTATCACTATTAACAATATAAAGAATAATAATATTACTACGCCGCTATCATTATTGGTATTTCTCTCCTCTTGTAATTTTAGCCGACAGCGAAAAAATTTTTCTTTTTCGTTTTCTCCATTCGGTTCGAGGTCTCCTTTATATGTCCGACCGGCTTTTTTAATCACTAATTCAGTGGGATATAGACTAATAAAGTTTATCCCTAGCGAATTATTCGGTAAATGGCAAGCTCATAAAGCGGGAGTTTTAGTATCCGGGTCCGGTTTTTGCCACGCCTGAGGAATTTTCAAAGAAATTAAATTTCCCTCTTGGAGAATAAATTCATTGGTTTGTTTGTGATGGCTGATATAAAAAGTTAGTTCTTTATTCATTTATTATTTTCTGTAATTAAGATAATTTTATGCCTAAAATATAATTAAGTGTTTCCTGAAAAAAAACATTCAAATTATAAAAAAAGTTATGAAAATAGGTGATTTGCTAGAAATATTTTTTGTTATCGTGGCTGGATTAGCTATGCCTTTTATTGTAATAGGTAGTTATTTTAATTTTGTTCCAGCGGGAGAACGTTGTAAACCCTTAACCATTTTTTTTCTAATTATTAGTATTATGTATGCTTTGCTTTATTCCTATTTTTCTTGAAAAAGCATTAAGGAAAGCAAAAGTTGAAAAAGGATTTGGGGAAATGAAACCCAGGAGGAAAGTAATAGCGAATAATTTTTATAAATGTTAAGTGGGGGTTGGTTATCTCATTTTGACAAAAAGAATACCCTTAAATTTTAGGGCGTAAAATATGCATTACAAAACAAAATAGGTATCAATTCTTTTCATTAAATAAGAGTTTAGACCAAAAAAAGTAAAAAAATAGTTTTTGTTGATATTACAAAGTCAGTAATTTAAACTTTTGATTCCTTTATGAGTAAGATTTTAGGCAATAAATCAACTTACAAAAATATTTTACCGATATTATAAAATTCCTTTTTCTTGTAATTGTTTCCTAATCTCGTCAGCGTGGTTATAATTCCCTTTTTTCCGTAATTCTTGCCATTTTTCAATCAATAGTTTGGTTTCTGAATCATAGGAAAGGAGGTTGAACTTAAATCCTAATATATGGAGAATAAAATAAAAATTGTTAACTGTTTCTAGAAAATTAGAATTATTTGTTTCTCTCCGGTCAATGTATTTGTTAAGAAAGGTAATTATTTCTTCTAAAAAATAAAGGAGTTTAACACTATTAAGATTATTCAGTAAACTATCAATTATTTCTTTTTTTGGGGGAGTTTCTGGCGGAGTAATTTTTATTTTCTCGGTATATAAGTAAAAATTTAGTTTTTTCAGCAGATTTTTAATTTTTTGAGTATAATCAACCGCTTGTTGAATTAATTCTTCGCTTAGGTTAATTACTTGGTTATAATGACTATTTAAAATTAAATAACGTAAAACATTAGGGTCATATTTTTGGGAAAAATTTTCGGCTAAAATAACATTGCCGACTGATTTTGACATTTTTTCACTTTTTCAGTGAAGATGAGCGACATGGAATCAAATATTACTTAATTCCTTATTATTGTGGGCTAAATACTGTATTCTTTCGTTTTCGTGGTGGGGAAATAGTAAATCATTACCGCCTCCGTGAATATCAATGGTTTGACCAGCAAAAAATTCCTGAATAAACACCGCACATTCAGTATGTCAGCCTGGTCGGCCGACTCCCCAAGGCGAGTCTCATCTAATCCCCTCCGTGGTTTTTTTTCAAAGCACAAAATCCTTATTGTCTTTTTTATTTTCGGAGGCTAATTCTTGCCCGCTTTTTAACTTTTCTAGTTTTTGTCCCGAAAGCCGACCATACTCTTTGCTTTTTTTAACTCCGAAAAAAATTTCTCCGGCTAGTTGGTAAGCGAAACCTTTTTCCAACAATTTTTTAATAAAGGTTTGAAGTTGAGGAATATAATTAGTTACTCATGGAGAATGGGTGGGAAAAAGAATATTATAACGAACTAAATTAGCATAATAAGAACGAGCATAAAAATCACCAATTTCTTTTTCGCTTTTTTTTTCTTTTTGAGCCTTGGTAATTATTTTATCATCAATGTCAGTAATATTTTGAATGTAATTAACTTTAACCTTTAAGCATAACAGGAGACGATGCAGAACATCAAAAATAATCACTGAACGCAAATTACCAATATGAATATGGTCGTAGACAGTCGGACCACACAGATAAATTTTGATAGTTTGGTTCGGTTGGAGTTCTAGTTCGGTAATTTGGTTTTTAAGAGAATTAAAGAGGGAGAGTTTCATGGTTAAACTAAAAAAAATTTTTTGTTAAATGGGTTTATACTTATTAATTATACAATTTATAGTAGGCCGTTACCCCAATCATAGCAGCATTATCGGTGGAGTATTTAATTTTAGGGATAAATATTTTTATTTTTTGGTCTCAACTTCTAATGTTTTCAGTTAAATAAGTTCTAAAAAAATTATTAGCAATTACTCCGCCTCCAATTATAATAGTTTTAGCATGAGTGTTTAATCAAGCCTTTTTTAATTTTTTAGTTAGTATTTCCGCCAAAGTATTTTGTAAAGAGCAGGCTAAATTGTCAACTTTCAAATTTTCCTTTTCTCTATTTACTAGGCGGGAAACTCCACTTTTTAGACCGCTGAAACTAAAATCTAAACTTTTATCGTTTTTGGGGAAAGGCAATTTATAAGCATTTTCGCCTTTTAAGGCTAGTTTTTCAATAATCGGTCCTCCGGGATAGTTATAGCCCAGCAAAATTGCTGATTTGTCTAAACATTCACCAATCGCATCATCAAGGGTTTGGCCTAAAAGAATAAAATCGAAATGACTATTCAATTGATAAATTTGGGTGTGACCGCCGCTAATAATTAAGGCCAAAGCTGGAAATTCTCATTCATTTTCATTCTCTAATAAACTAGCATAAATATGTCCTACTAAATGGTTAGCCGGAAAAAGAGGCTTGTTTAGATAAAGTGAAAGGGTTTCGGCTACTATTTTGCCGATTTGTAAGCAAATAATTAATCCTGGTTTTTCGGTATAAGTAATATAATTAAGATTAGAGGGAGATATTTTGGCTTCGGAGAGGGATTGGATAAGAACTTTTTGAATGTTTTTAAGGTGTAATTTAGCCGCCAAACTCGGCATTACTCCGCCGTATTTTTGTTGTTCTAATATCTGGGAAATAGTGATATTACTAAGCACTTTTTTGTTTGCTAAAATGGCGATACTGGTTTCATCGCAACTAGTTTCAATAGCCAGAATTATGGCTCTCTTTTTTTCCATAAAAATTTTTTGGTTTAATTTTATTACTTAACTTTTTAATTAACTATTATATTGTTAGAGATTTTTTATATTACATTATTAGAAATTAGTGATAGTTTTTTAATTAATCAAGGAATTAGAGAAAATTTTAACTATCATTAACTATTGTTAGAGTTTTTATAGTAATTCAAAGTCCTAATTCCTTATTTTCAAAGGTTTGGAGCAAAAATTAAACTATGAAGAATTATTGGCATTGTAATACAATTTTTTTCAACTTTTTAAGTTCTTGCTTGAAATATTTCTTTCCTTGTTTAGATATACCGAATATTTCAAAAAAAACTCCGCTTTTTAATCCTTAAATATTTTTCTTTTCCTTCGCTTTTTTGAAATTTTCTACTCACCGCAATTTTTTTAGCATTAAAAGTTCTTCATAACAATTTTTACAAAGATAACCGCTATAACCACGACAATGAGATTTAGAATTATCACTAGTAATTTCTAAATAGGATTGAGCCACTCTAACTAATTGAGGATAAGCATGCTCCTCTACTTTCACTTCCTTATTTTTTTCAATTTCATTTAAGCATATATTACAAAGCATAATTTAATTTTTAGTGCCAAAAATTTTCTTTTTCTTTCCGAAATAAATGGTTAGGCTGAATTATTACTATTGATGGTTTCAAGGGTATTTCTTTCAATTTCTTGGTATAGTTCCGGATTTTCTAATAAATATTCGGTAACATTTTCTTTCCCCTGGCCTAATTTTTTTTCGGCATAAGAATACCAGGTTCCGCTCTTTTGAATAATATTTAACTCGGTAGCAAGGTCAATAATTTCTCGCTCTTTTTGAATACCTTTGGCGAAAATTACTTCTAAATTAGCAATTTTTTCGGGTTCTCCTATCTTGCTTTTTTTTATTAATGCTTCTACTTCGATACCAATCAATTTTTCATTTTTTTCAATTTTGCCTTTTCTTTTTAGTTTAATTCGTAAATCAGCATCAAATCTTAAAGCCATTCCGCCGGTAGTCGTTTCCGGATTACCACCATAATAACCGGTGGAAATTTTGTTTCGAACTTGGTTAATAAAAATGATAATGGTTTCTTTGTTAATTAATTCACTTTTCAATATTTTTAGTCCTTGCGACATTAATAAAGCATGTGAACCAATTTTGTATTTTTCTAAATCCTCTACTTGGGGGGACAAATTAGAAACGGAGTCTATTACTATCAAATCAATTCCTTCTCTAATTAAGTCTCTAATCATTAAAAAAGTTTTCACCGCACTAGTAGGATACAAAATCATTAAATTTTCTTTATCTATTCCAATATTTTGCACGTATTTGAAATTTAAACCATTTTCCAAGTCAATATAAACCGCTTTTTTTTGTGATTTTTGACATTCTTTTACAGCATGTAAGGCCAAAGTGCTTTTTCCGCTTGATTCTAAACCATATATTTCTACAATTTTTCCGCAAACATAACCACCGGTTCCAATTGCTTGGTCGAGCAGAAGGCTACCAGTCGACAAAATTTTTTGGTCTTTTAATTTACTTTTTCCCAAAGTGGTGATAGTGCCTTCACCATATTCCTTAGTGATATTTTCGATAATTTTTTTAATTTCGGGGGAGACAAAATCATTTTTTTCGGTTTTGGTTTCTTTTTTTGACGACATATCTAATATTTTTTAACTTTTTATTGGCGAAGATTAATTTTTTTGGGCTAGATAAGATAATATTTTTTCCACGCTTTCGCTCGGAGATAAATGGGTGGTATCTAATTCTCAACTATCGGAAGTTTTTTGGAGCGGAGAAAGTTTTCTTTGTCGGTCTCGTTCATCTCTGGTTTGTAATTCTTGTTTAATTTTTTCTAATTCTTCACCGGAGAGTTGGCGGTGTCTTCTTTTAATTCTTTCGGCTAAACTAGCAGTGAGAAAAATTTTAATTTCGGCATGGGGTAAAACAGTGGAAGTTATATCCCGACCTACTACTACTCAACCTTTATTGTGGGTGGATTTTCTTTGAAAATCTAAAATAATTTTTCGTAATTCCGGGAGGGGGGATAATTGAGAAGCCAATTCGCTAATTTCAGACGCACCAAGCATTTCGCCCTTTTTTTCTAAATCGGCAATTAACTCTGCTCCCTTTTCGATTTCTTTTTGTCAACCGAGAAGGGTTTTTTGGTCGCTGGCGGCGACAACAGAGAGGTTATTTTTTTGACAAAACCAAGCAAAATGACGAAACAATAAACCGCTATCGAGAAACTGATAGTTTAATTTTTGGGCTAATAATTTACCAATGGTAGTTTTGCCCGAGCCGGCTGGACCATCAATAGCAACATTAATTTTTGGGTTTAATTTCATTTTGCTTTATATCATTTTTCAAATTCTTTTCATTGAGGATGATTTATCATTTCGGCTTCAATTTCTTTGGTATATTGGCTATGAACCGGTCCGTGTCCTTTTCTGTCTCCCAGACCGGGGTTTTCTATTTCTTCTCACTGGTCATAACTCCCCATCATTTTATCCAACACGGCATGAGCCAATTCGTGGGCAATAGTTTCACGGAAATTTTCTCAACTGATATCAGTAATCATGGTTATAGATTCGCCATCTTTTGTTTTTTCTTCGTTTCATTCAATGTATTCCTCATTTTCGCGTCCAAATAAAAATCTTTTTTCTAATTTAATGTTAATAAAGCGACTTCGGGTTCAAATACAATTTGTATCACCTAGAATTCTATTTAACGGAACTTCAACTTTTTTTATCTCTAACTCTCGATCGGGCTTTGGATAAGTGTTAAAATCATAAGTTTTTCTATCTGTAATTTTTATTCCACTTTCTAAAACTCGATAACTATTTTCATCATCTCCACAACTAGTTAAACCCAAAGTGGTTTTTCCTTCATCTTCTTCTTTCTTTTTTTGGTCTTTTTCTTGTAGAAAGCCTGCAAAACCTTCGAAGTAAGGTTGCGGAAATTTTCCACCAACTTGGGGAGCGAAAATAGTTTGGACTTTGGAATATACTTCGGGCGGGATTGCTTCTATATTTGCATTAGCATATTCTTTTCCTTCCAGAAAGTAAATGGTAAAGCCTTTTCAGGTATTTTTCTCCCTGTCGCGGGTGGAAAGGGTTTGATAACAGTGATTGAAAAAAAATTTAATTGTTTCATCTAATTTGGCTTTGGCTTCTGCTTCGGTTTGGGGAAAAATGGTTTTTTTAAATTGTTCTTGGTGTTCTAATTGCTTTTGCTTTCATTTTTTTGAAGTTAATTTTTGATTAATTTTTGACAACCTTATTGCGTATTCAATAGGGTTCAAAGTATCATTTAATTTATCTAAGGCTTTTTGGATTCGCGTTTTGTCTTTTGAACTCAATTCCGGGTTAAAGTTCTTGTTTAACCTTCTTTGACAGAATCCTTTTTTTCTCTCGTTAGTCTCCTTTAATCTAAGTAAATCTCGGGCATCACGATAATTTTTATTTCAACTTCGATAATCTTCCGGGGTCGGTTCAAGTTCTAATTCTTTCTGTCTTTGGGTTTCTTTTCAGTTATAATACCAAACTACCCCCAAGGCGATTAAGCAGACTGTCAACAGAGCCAAAAATATGTAAAGTAAGGTATCGTCATTTCGAGGTGAATTTTCATCCGCTTCGGCTTTTGGCACCCCTTTTTTGGGAAAAGTTTTTTTTTCTATTTCAATATTATTCATTATTATTATAGATTTAATTCTTGGATTTTTTTTTCTTCGGCAGCATTAATTTTGTCTTGATAAATTTTAGTTATTTTGTCAATTTGGTTTTCATAATTTCGTTTTTGGTCTTGGGAAAATTCTTTATTTTTTTTCACTAAATCTCGAATTTCTTGTCGCACCAGATTTAAGGCGACTTTGGCTTCTACTCCAATCACTTTGACTTCGCGGATAAATTTATCTTTGGTTTCTCGGGTCATTAACAACAAGGAAAAATAGGCTTCATCGGAGGTACTTCTTTCCAACTTGTATCCTCCTAACTGGTTAAGGGCATTAATAATAGGGGGGAGCAATTTGGGTTCAAAAGCATGGATAACTAACTCGTGGTTAGCCGAAACTCGTAAATTGCTAATTGCTTTTAGCGGTCTTCTCTCTCCCGGACAATTAACCATTAGACCCCGAATTAGTTCTAAATTAATTCGATTAGTGCGAATTTTCTCTAATTTAGCGGTAAAAACTTTTACTTCCTTTTCGAGCCGTTCAGTTTTCTTTTGCTTAATTGTTTCTCAGTTGTTTTCCATATATTTAATTTTTAGTTTAATTTAATATAACTTAATATACTAATGATAAGGCAAAAATTTCTCAACTATTACCCTATTGAATTAAATGCCAGTAATTTAAAACTTAAATACCTTAAAAACAAAGATTTTGAAGAAAATAACTCTGACACTAATTTCGCATATTGTAATAATTAGGGTCAACGACATAAAAAAACCCCCCCACTGTTTTTTTTTTTTTTTTTTTGTAAAATAGATTTAAAATGAAAGGAATTTGAAAATAATAATATATTACTCTACCAAAAATTAATGATAGTTAAAATTTTCTTTATTCCTTTCATTTTTTAAGTTTTCTAACTTGAAAGGCTATCGCTAATTTCTAATAATAAATCAGATACTAAATAGAATAAAAATAGTAAAATAATAAATATAAAATAATATGGCAACTATAAACGTAAAATTTAAATTAAATAAATATACTTACGAAAGAGAAGCGGGAACAATTCTTATCGAGGTAGAGGATGAAATTCTTTTATATAAAGAGGATGGAACAGCACTTCCCCAAGCAGAATTTATTAATAGTAGAGATAACCAAGAAGTCGAAGTTGGAACCACAATTACTCAGATTGTGATAGATGTTAGTTCTAAACTGGCGGAACTCAGTGATGAAACTTCTTTAATGGCTCTGCTGTTTAGTTTAAAAAAATCGGCGACTAAAAACCGAGCGGAGGTTCCTTTCCAATATGATAATGTCACTAAGCGAGGAATAACAACGGTGGAGAATTGGATTACCTTGACGGTTGAGGTTCCAGCCGATAATAAATATAATATAAATGAAGATGGAGACACTTTAATTTTAACCCCCGACGATTTTGCTGAATTTAAAGTCCGAAAAATAGTAAATATTAATAATTATAAGGATGGGGAAGTGGGGGAGGATAAAGAAGATATTAGTCATTTAAAGGATGAATTGATTGAATATTTTGAAGCAAATAAAAAAATTTCAGGAAATTTAACTGATTACATTACTAAAGCTAAAAATTTTAAATCTAAAAAACACTTTTACGAATTAAAAACTGACGAAAATGGAGATAAATTTAATTTTACCTCTACTTTTAAAGATACTAACGCTGTTAAAAATATAGTTGATTATTATTTAGATTTTGCTCAGGAAATGGATGCTTGAAAAAAAATGGGGTTAGGAAGTGCCGAGGAGGTTTTGAAGGCTAATGCGAATGGTTTTATTATCTCCCGACGAATTCATGCCAATGATTCAGTAATTACTATCGGTGAAAGGGATAATGGGGGGAACCTAACTGATAATGCTAAATCACTCGACAATTTAGACCCCGATACCACCGAAGGAAATGCGAATTTGGCTTATTTATTTAACCCAGCCAACGAGGAGCATACCATTATAGGGGGAAAATACCGCGGAATTAAAATTTTTGAGGATAAACAAGTGGTTGGAAAAAGTGATAATTCGAATAATGATATAGAAAATGATGTTAGTGCTAATCCAGAACTTTGTTTAGTGGGTCGAGCCGCCTCTCCCTCTGATTATATTAGTAAAGAAGATATCGAAGTTTTTCGGCAAATTTTTCCAAAAAAAGACGGTAAGTATCCTGACCCTGAAAAAAATGAGTGTTATGGTTTTAAAGTAGGTGAATTTTGAAGGGATAGTAGTGATTCAAACAAACCTAAATGTATAATAGTGAAAAAGGATGGTAGTGTTAGTGGTAATCATGGTGAGAGATTAGACGAGAAAATTACAGTAACAAAATCAGATAATAGCACAATAGAATTGTTACCAACTAGAAATTTCTTTGCTATTCATGATGCTTATACTTACTATGGAGCAGACAGCACAGAAGGGGAAAAAAGAAAAGCGGCGGTTAACCAAGCCTTTTATAATGCTAACTTTGAAGAAACTTATTCCCGCGAAGAATTATTAGAACTTTATTATTTTCAACTTAAAACTGCTTGTGGTTATTCTTCTCTAACAGACCAAGCAGATAAAGATAGTATTGATAAACCATATGAAGAAACTAAAAAAGTTTTAGAGTTATTAAATTTTAACCCGACTGGGATAAACCAAACCGAAAAAGATACTAAAAAAACCGAACTGACTAACTATAAAGAGGGAACTAACGGGAAGCCAAAGTTTACTGGGCTAGCCAAACAAATTCAACAAAAAATAGATGAAATTGATGGAGTTATAAGTTTAGATACGCACATTGATAATGCGATTGCTGCGGCTACCACTGCCAATAATACCAAAGCCAAATCTGCCTATGATAAGTTTAAAGCCCTCCCTGCCAGTGATACCAACCGAACCCAAGAGTTTTTTAACGAATTAAAAAAATTGGTTGAACTTTTAAGTAAAAGCGGAGTTAAAAAAAATGAATTAAATCCATTCAAAGATGAAGCCGCCAAAACTTCTCCCAATACCCAAGGAAAAGTTTGAAAATGGATTGAACAAGAAATTAAGGAGAATAATGAAGGTTGGGCTACTGCTATTTGAGAAACCGCCGGAGGAGATAACCAAAAAGAAAAAACCAGATTAAAAGCAGCCATTAAAATTGTGCTTGGAAAAGACGATAATGCTGTTTTTGAAGAGGTAATTAAAGACATTAACACTAGTGAAATTGATAAAGCCGCTCAAATTTTGGAAGAGGCTGCCAAAGGAGAAGGTAAACAAAAAAGTGATCCAGAAGCCAGTACAATTTGTAATACACTAATCAACTTACGCAACAAAAACACTAAGGCTTGGTCAGCAGCGAATAAAGTAAAGAAAGCAGGAGATACGCAAGGTTATCCAGAAAAAATTTTAGCCCAGTTGAATTTACAGGAAGGGATAGAAGCGATTATTAATGAAATTGGATTAGACCAAGCCGACACTATCGAAAAAGTGGAGGAAAAAGAGCAAGCCTTTAAAAGCAGAACAGTTGATGGTGAGACAAAAAAAAGTTTTGAAAATATAATTTTCCCACGAAAAAAATTAGCGGTTAAGTTGGAAAAAAAACCAAACGCTTCCCAAGAAGAAAAAAAATTAGGTCAATTAATAGAAGAATTTTACAAAACAGTTTCCTTAGAAACTGATAAAGATTATAGTGATAATACAAGCGAAACCCAATTAAAAAAACTCCAAGAAAAATTAAAGCAATTAAAAGACTACTCGGAGGGAAGTGGAAAAACCAAAACGGTTTTTGATGGCTTAGAACCCACAGAAAAAACGCTTATTACTGATTTAGTTAAAAATATAGGTGAGAGGGTTAGTGCTATGGAACAAGCCCAAAATAAAACCGAAAAGAAACCCGATGAACCTAACTGATGAACTACCGCCCCCGGAATTATAACTATTATTCTGATTGCGGCTCTTGTTTTAGGTGGTATTGTCTGATTCATGAAAAATAATAGTAGCGAAGAAGCAGAGGAGGAAGAATAACACTTCCTCCAAAGGAGTTTGCCACAACTGTTTTTTAACCACCATTTAGTTATTTTTTTGCTAAATTCGGTCTTAGTGGCAAAAAGTCGGAAAAAACGGTCTTGATTTGTTTTAATTACTTTGAGTATTCTGAAATTGTTTTTAAATCTCGGGTGCCGTTATTCTGGTTTTTTAGATATTTCTTTTAGCAGTCAATAACGGCTCTAAAATCCTTATTTATTTGGTTTGGAAACCAAGGATTTTTTAGCATAAAAAAGGATTTTAGCAAATTTTTCTAATGCTAAAAAAATTAGTAGATAAAATTATTTTGCTACTTTCGGCAAAAGAATATAAGTCATTTTTAGTTATCTACTAATTTTTTTATATTCTTTTAAATTTCATTCCGTTAGTTTATTACCCTATTAGAATTAAATGCCAGTAATTTAAAACTTAAATCTCTTGAAAACAAAAAGTTTGGAGAAAATAACTCTGACCCTAATTTCGCATATTGTATATTACTCTACCAATAATTAATGTCAGTCATTAAATCATTAGTTACTTTATCGACAAAACCGTTACTACCATGTGAATAATTATTTTCCGCTTTTTCATTATTAAAAACAAAAAGATATTAACCTAGTTAATATTTGCTGATAATCTTGCTTTCAAACACAGACATTTAATTTGCACACTGTAATACTAAATTAATTTTCAAAATTAGAGAAAAAGTGGAGAAAATAAAAAAACTATCCGTGAAAAAGAAGAAAGAGACCGAAGAGAAAAAAATAATTCTAATATTAACCAAGAATCTTTCTGAAAAATTCCGCTAAGAATAATCACCCTTATTGGCGGTCTAACCATGGCTATTCTGAGTTTAGTAGTAAAAGGCAGAGAGGAAAAGCACGAAAATTAATCTCTTAATTTAGCAGCAAATATTCTTTCTATTCTTTCCCGAACCGAATTGGTAATCTTTTCTATTTCTTGGTTTTTTAATGTCCCAAGTAAACTTTGGAAAGTTAAACGAAAAGTCATTGATTTTTGCCCCGCTTTTACCATTTCATCACTCCGATAAGTATCAAATAAATTTACTTCTTGTAAGTTTCCCCCTCCAATATTTTTGATTTCACAAATAATTTCGTTATAGTCAGCATTTTTAGGAAAGATAAAGGATAAATCCTTTTCACTAGTCGGGAAACTAGCAACTGGCCGATAAACTGTTTGAGGTGCGAAGTTAGCAAGATAGTCAAATATTTTGCTGAGAGAAAGTTGGGCAACTAATACCGGTTGGTTTATTTGATAATTTTGAACTATTTTGGGACAAAGGCGACCCACAAAACCTACTTTTTCTTTTCGGAGCCGGATTTCGGCACTATGAGAGGAATCTAAATAATTGACTGAAAGGGGAAGAAAGGAAATTTCTGCTTCAATTTGTCAAAGTTGGAAAATATTTTCTAACACCCCTTTTATTCCATAAAAATCTAACTCTTGAATTAGTTGGTGAAGTGGTTGATTAATTATTTTACCAGTTCCACTCAAAATAAGCAACTCTTCTTGACCGGTAGGACTAGCAACTGAACTAATTTCAAAAAAAAAGAGATTTTTATTACCATGGGCAAGATTATAGTTTATGGTTTTTAAATGACTGGGAACTAATTTCAACCGGTAATATTTGTGGTATTCACTTTTAGGCATTAATAACTGAAAAAACTCTTTTTCTTGCTTTCCAAACTTCATTTTCATTTCTTCCGAAATGAGCGAATAAGTAATAATTTCTTGCCAACCACAATTGGCTAAAAAAAGCCGTAAATTTTTTTTTCTCCTCTGTCTATTATTCAGAATGTTATTCATATTTACTAAAATGTTTTATTGAATAGTAGATTAATTTTTTTTTATCTTTTTTTTAGAATATTTTATTTATATAACATTGCCAGCAATGTAATTTCTCAGAACTCTCCTTCTTTTAAGGTCAGTGATAGTTTTAAGAAATTCAGACTTGCGATTTAAATACAAATTTTTTAAACATTTATCGCAGATATATTTGCCCTCCCATTTTTTTATCTTTGGTTCAATATTCCCAACTATTTTTATGACTATAAGTTTTCAATGGTGGAACAAACTTAATCCCAATTACTTGTTTGCAACGAAAACATTGCGTTATTAATGGCTCTTTTATTATAGGCATTATACAATATTTATAGGATAAAAAATATTTACTTTTTTTGCCATACTAGTTTAACGCTGAGAAAAAATTTCTTCCTCCTTAAAAAATAATTTTATTTCTCTTTCAACTGCCTGCGGACTATCCGAACCATGAACAGCATTAGCATCAATGCTTTCTCCATACATTTTTCTAATTGTTCCCACTTTCGCTTCGTGGGGGTTAGTTGCTCCCATAATTTCTCGATTAAGTTTTATGGCGTTTTCTCCTTCTAAACACATAACTACTACTGGCGAACCACACATAAAATTTACCATATCTTTAAAAAAAGATTTTTCACGGTGTTCGTGATAGAAAATTTCGGCGTGCTGAGAAGTTAAACGAACCATTTTCATTCCAATTATTTTTAATCCTTTTTTCTCTAACATATTAATAATTTCACCAATTAGGTTCATTCTGCTAGCGTCAGGTTTAATAATAGAAAGTGTTCTTTCGAGAGACATATAATTATTTTAGGTTAATTCTTTGAAACTCCTATTATTTCTATTTTAAATTTCAAAAAAACAAACTATAATTTTTATTTTTTATATTGCAGTATTGAAATCTGAAAGTTATAGATATAGATTTTGAAGAGTAAATAAGCGAAAGAAACCATTATTCCTAGGGCATTTTGAAAAAAAACCGAAAATCCTTTCTTTTTTTGTTAAGTAAGTTTTTTTAGAGAATGGTAAAATCCTTCTCAAAAGTTTTTGACAAAATCATAATAGTTATTTTGTCCTTGGCTAATTTTGTCTAACTCTGTTTCAAGCAAGGCAGTATAACCCTCATTAATTAGAGAAGAAAAGTTTTCTTGAAGCCAATTATTAACCGAAAATCCTAGTTCGGTAGGAACAAACTGCCCTTTTTCATTTAAAATTACATAACCTCTTTTCAACAATACTCTACCAAAAGTATTATAAGTAGAAGGACGACCAATCCCTAATTTTTCTAATTCTTGAACTACACTTCCTTCATTATAACGAACTGGTTTGTTTTCTAAATATTCTTGAACTTCAACTTTTTTAGCAATTAATTGTGAAAGGCCTTCTAAATCACTTTTTAATTTTATATTATAATTTGGCAAATAAATTTCCGGAGCACAAGCCAAAAATCCGGCGAATTGACAAATTCGTTCCGTAGTAGTAAAATGGTAGTAATCATTATTCAGAAAGTTAAAAGTAATTTTGGTGAGTTGAGCCGGACTCATTAAACTAGCCAAAGTATGGTTAAATATTAATTTGTATAATTGGTATTCTCCAAGAGAAAGAGAACTTTTAACTTCTTCGGGATAATATTCTAAATAAGTAGGGTGAATGGCTTCGTGGGCGTCTTGAATATTAACTTTTTTCTGTTCCTTTTTGTTCCAAGCCGGATTAAAATTGCAATACTCTTTTCCTCATTTTCCTTGGATATGTTGGTAGACCTGATTGACAAATTCTCGATTAATGCGAGTAGAATCGGTTCGGGGATAAGTAATTAACCCTATTTGTTTTTTTCTGCTGCTTACCCATACCCCTTCATATAATTTTTGGGCTATTTGGGTAGTTTGAGCCACCGAAAATCCTAACTGAGATTTAGCCTCAAAAAGCAATAAAGAAGTAATTAGTGGTGATTTAGGAAGTGCTAATTTTTGCTCTTTTTTTTCACCAATCAGTTGAAAGGTTAAACTCAGTTTCTTTTTTATCTCTTCTGCTTCTGGTTTAGTTTTATAAACAATCAGTTCACCCAAATTATTTACTTGTCGGAGAGTTATTTTTTGTTGGTTTACTTGACCGATACCACAAATAATATAGTCCTTTTTCTTTTCGTAATTTCTGATTAGTAATTCTCGTTTAGTGATTAATTTTAAAACTACGGATTGAACTCTCCCTGCCGATAAAGCGGAAAGTTTTTTTTGGAGAATAGTGCTAAGGCAAAAACCAATCATGCGGTCTAAAACTTGTCGGGAAGTTTGGGCGGCTACTAAATTTTCGTTAATAGATAAAGGGTTATTTAATGCTTCTTTAATACTGCGAGGGGTTATTTCGTAAAAAAGGAGCCGCTGATACTGCGAAGGTTTTAAATCTAATAATTTAACTGTTTCTTGGGCTATCGCTTCCCCTTCGCGGTCTGGGTCGGTAGCTAAGTAAATTATAGAAATTTCTTCTTTTGCCAAATATTTTTTTCAAAACTCAATGAACTTTCGTTTTTCCGGAATTACCTCATAACTGGGGGTAAAACTGGTTAAGTCTACTCCCAAATTATAAAAACCGGTTTTTTTTAATTCTCATAAATGGCCGCTGGTAGCAAATATTACATAGTTGCTTCCTAAAAATGATTCAATAGTCTTTTTTTTAGTAGCCGATTCCAGAAAAATCAACTTTTTAACCATAGATTTTATAATAAATATTTTTTAGTTTGTCGAACCCAAATTTAAGCAAAAAAAAAATGTTTATCTGACTAAAATAGGTTAAAATTCAGTGTCAATTAGGTTTTTTTTCTCTAGAATGGAAAAGCGAAAAATATTTCAAAGTTATTTAATTTAGTTTTTATTAGTAATTTTAATTTCATGACCTTTTTTTGACACAAAATTAAACTTAATCGGCTGTTAGTGACTTAGAGGAATTGTTTAAATTATTATTTGTAATGCTTTGGAGAAATATTTTTTTGTTTCATAAGTATAAAGAACATTAAAATTAATTTATACTACCTTTATCGAAAATAAGTTATATATAGGTATAATAAACCCTACGCTCGTAGTTCAGTCTGGATAGAACATTTGACTTCGGATCAAAGGGTCGGGGGTTCAAATCCTCCCGAGCGTGCCATTAAGTATTCCAACTATTTTTTAAAGGTTTACAAAGTAAAAAATTTTTTTATCCGAGAACAAATACTTTATCAATAGACAAGAATACTTAATTGAAAAGGGGTTAAACGAAAGAAGAAAAATGAACCTGTTTTTATAATATTACTCTACCAATAATTCTTTATAGTTTAGTTTTTTTGTATGAGTCCTTAAAAACAAGGAGTTAGAACTTTAAATTGCTATAAAAGAACTCTAACAATATAATATCTAAAATAATACATTATGCGAGAACATAATGTAAATATCTATTTTTCCGAAGAAACTTATAACAAAATCAAGTCTTTAATCACTCAAAGAAAAGTTAGCGAGTTTGTTAATAAAGCTGTCGAAAGAGAACTAAAAGAAAAATTAATAGCGGCTTATAAAAGAATAGCCAAAAATAAAAAAATGCAGTCGGAACTAACCCTGTGAGATAAAATATCAGGAGATGGTTTAAATGATGAGTAAGAAAATTAGAGATAAGGAAAACTAAATAATCTCGGATAGTTTTTTCAAAATAAAGTTCTCCTCCTTCTTCGGTCAAAGGCAAATAGTTAGTTTTTACATAAGCATCGGCTAATCAACAATTATTAGGTCTAATTTTTTCGCCCTTTTTAGTGTCTTTGGTGGTTAGGTTTTGAAAAGTAGGAACATATTGAATGGGACCTTGTCAATACATATTTAGTCATTCCTTTTTCCTTTCTTTTCGCAAATTTTTCGTTTTTATTGAGGCCTATCTGTTCTTTGGTTTGTTAAAATAACTATTATGGTGTATCTATTATTTAAAATAAAAGAGGTAAAATTTGGCGGAATTTTTGCAGAGGAAGACACACTGACAATAGAAACAAGAAATTTACAAGTTTATGAAAATGTTTGAGGAATTGAAGGATCGGAGTGAAAGTTAACAAACGAAATTGGTAGTTTTGGAAGAATTGATACCAGAGTCAGTGAAATTAAAGGAGTTAGAGTTTCATATGATAGCGATTTATTGTTTATCCTTTTAGGATTTAAATTAGATCCTAATTTTATCTTTAAAGCCAGTGTTGATAAAGCTCCTGATTGATTATGCGTTAAGCCTAATTATTATGGAGAAGAAAGAGGAGATGAAAAATGATTAGATTTTGCTTATCGTCGTAGGGCTAACTTTGTTTTAATCGAGCATCCCTTTAGTAATACAACGGAGGAAGTTAAACAATTTTTTAAAGGATTAATAGATGGGATAAAAAATAAGGAAAATTTAGAAGAAATTTGCCAATCTATTGAAAACAGTCAATTTTATAAGGATTATAAAAAGAAGTTAAATGACGGTCAATTGATAGAATTATCAACCAAGGCACAACAATTAGAGATAGAATTATTAACTGAAAGAGTAAATAATGCTAATTTGCAACAAGAAGTAGTTCAATTGCAAAATGAATTAAAAATAGGGAGAGAAAAAACCGCCGAAACTATAAAAAAATTGAAAAAAAGGATAGAGAAGTTAGAGGTTGAAAAAACAGAAAATATTAATTTGGAAAAAGAACACTTATTCTACAAAGGTTTTTTTGATAACCACTTTCAAAACAAAAAAAACGAACTAGTTGAACTAAAAAATAAACTGACTAAGGAAGAGAAAGAATGATTAGATATTTATTGTGAAGCTAGTCAAGAAACCGAACAAATTTCTTTCGTAAAAAAGCAACTAAATAGGGCTAAAGAAAATTTGAAGGAAAAACTTAGTGAAAAAGAGTTAGAGTTAATTTTGGAGAAGCAGACAAAAATTACCGAATTAGAAAATAAATTAAATAGTTTAAGAATTCAAGAGGTTCAAGGGTCTCAGATAGAAATTCCTCCTAAATAGTCCCTTTGGTTTACTATAAACAATGCTTTCTGTTACTTCTTCCATCCCCGCTAATGAAAAACTCAGTAGCAAAATACTTTTTTTAAGTGGTTTTAACAAGTAGTGAGAATATAATTCAACTAAAAAAATAATAATGAACTCAATAGATATTCAACCCCTTTTTCGAATGAAAGATTTATTGGAAAAATCTCTAGTTAAATTAGAAGAAGAGAAATTAGATGAATTGGGGCAAATGGGAGCCATCCAAGCCTTTGAAGTTAGTTATGAGTTAGTTTGAAAAACTTTACAAAGATTTTTGGGTCAAGAGGGAAAAGAAGCTCGTAGTCCTCGCGAAACTTTTCGTTTAGCCGCTCAATTTGGTTATTTGGATAATCCCCAAATATGGTTCGATTTTGGTAGTCAAAGAAATTTAACTACTCATACTTATCAAGAGGAGATTTTACGCGAACTACTAAACCTTTTACCAAGTTTTATTAAGGAACTTGACCAATTAATTAAAAATTTACAAGTTAAACAAAAATAAAACTAATATGCTCCAACTAGAAGAAAAAGACCACCAAATTTTACAGCAAATACTAAGTAAATATCCTTACCAATTCTATGCTTATGGTTCCCGAGTAAAAGGAACTGCCCGAAAGTTTTCCGACTTAGATATTTGTTATCAAGAAGAGATACCTCTTTCTGTCATCAGTCGAATTAGGGAAGAATTAGAAGAATCAGACTTGCCTTTTATGGTCGAATTAGTAAATTGAAAGCATATGCGACCAGTCTTTCGAGAGTTAATTAAACCGGATTTAACTCCTCTTACTTAAAAAATTAATCAAAAAATGGGTAAAGTCTAACTAGAAAATTAACAACCCTTGCTTTTTTGATAACCTTTTTCGATATTCTACCAAAAAATACCGCTATCTTTTTTGCCTATTTTAAATAATAATTTCACTCTCTTTTTCTGTATATAAACTAACCAGTTTCCGGTAAGTTTTATAATTATTTTCATTTTCCTCGAATTCTATTTCCACTTCTCTAAGGCTTTCGTAATTATTTACTAAATCTTTTCATCCTTCCCTAATCGCTTTTTCAAAACAAAAACAAATTTCATCTTGATTATCATTATTGACAATTAGATAATAAGTATTAAAGTTTATATCCTCTAACTTTTTTACAGTAATATTCTTTAAATTTAGGGTTGGCATGCGAAGCATCTGAATAATTTGGTAAATTATGACATATAGTTATTTTTACCCACACCTACAATAAAGAAATAAAGATTTAAAGTTGTAAAGATAAAACATATATATGACTAAAAACCAAAAAAAACCATTCAAAGAATACTTACAAGAAATTGAAGACCTAAAAAATAATAGTGAAATAAATTATGCTTTACCGGAAAATCCTACTCCGCTCCAAGTTGCCAAGTTTGAAATTTGTCAAGAGGTTTTAGGTTATAAACAAGATAATAAATTAACTCGCGAGCAAGTGGCAGAAAAAATGGATATAAGCAAAGCCGAAACCGAGGATATTTTGTTTTGCCATATTGAGGAATTTACCTTGGATAGACTAGTCGCTTATGCGAGCAAATTATTAGACCCTATTCAAGTAAAAGTAATTTTAGAGCCAAAAAAATCTCCTTTACATGCCAAGGTCGTTTAAGTTAATTGGCAAGCATTTCAGCAAAGTAGATGATGAACAACAATGAACTTATGAGTCGGCACTTATTTTTAATAAGAGTAAAATAATTGCGATTACTATTACCGACCACTATCAGCAAAAGTTAGGTCGAGAATGGATTACGAATGAATTGGTTTTGGAAATATTAGAAAAATTGAATGGATGGAGATTAGAGCCTACTAAATATCATGGCAAAAGAAAAGTTTATAAATGGGAAATAACTCATGACAACCAAAGATATCGGTTTTGGTTTTGATTTAAAGACGGAACCGTTAACCATTTATGAATTAGGAATTGCCATCCTTTATAAACTTATGACCATTATCGCCTTTTTCTCCCAAAAAGGAGAAGTAGGTAAATCCACTTTAAGCCAATCTTAGCCATAGAAGTCTAGAAACAAAAAATAAAAGTCTTATTAGTTGATTGCGATAGCCACAAATAACTAGTTATGAATGAAGCAAAATTAAGGACAAAATTTCTTACCAAAATCATAGATGCCCCTGTCCGAACTAGTCAAGCAACCTTGGTGCCAAACAGTCTAATCTTAATAATCCGACGCACCGGAGCCAGCCGAGCCAATTTAATTCCCGCAGTAGAAGGATTTAATGCCTCAGCAAAAGCCAAAATAGATAAAAAAACTCCTTTTTGTCCTTAATCACATCGGTATAGTCTAGCCGAAGGTAAAATCATCCAAGAATACTTGCAAGAAACCAGTTATTCTTATTTACCGATTGCTTTACAAAAAAAGTATCTTTTTGCTCTATCCAAAATGAACAAAAGTACTACCGAGATTACTTATAAAATTTTACACAAAAGCAATTCAAGAAGTTAGTAGAGAGTATATTTGACTATGTGTAAGGAGAAGGAAATGGTAATGAAAATTGAAAAAAAAGATTTTAATCTATGCGGAAAATGTTACAAAAGAATTTTTTGTCAGTAAAGAAATAAATATGAATAAATGAAATAAACTACGAAAACAAAACCTCGGAACAATCTCTCAAGAAGCTAGTTCTAATTTACAGACTCCCGAAATTGCTCCCATTCGCTCAAATAAGGTAAATATCCGCATCAAGCCCTTAAATTTTAAAGTCAGTGAAGAGTTTTATTGGCAACTAAAAGATTTAGCCTTAAAAGAAAAGAGTTTGATGGTGGAAATAGTGGAACGAGCCATAGCAGATTATCAGAAAAAGCAAGGAGGGAGCAACAATATAAAAAACTATAAAATTTAATATGCCAAAAAATATATATTTACCAAAAGAAAATATTCCTAAAACGGAAGAAGTTAGATATTTAGAAGATCAAAACCAAAAACCATCAAAAGACAAAAAATCCGAAACTCCTCCAGCAAATAATAACCAAAAAAATCCCGTTAAAGAAGTCTTTAAAATCTAGTCTGGAAGAACAAAGAGGGCAAGGAATTTTACCGAGTTTTTGGGAGTTGGAAGTGTGATAATCAGAAAAAAAAGTGCAGTAAAGGCTGAAACAGTGCTTATACTTGAATTCTCCTCCAAAAGTATAAGGATAATGTTCCGATTAAAGAATTAGACCGGAATAAGGACTACTATCAACAAGAATGTAAGGCTTGTACTAGTAAAGTTAATCGGCTGATAAAATACGAGCATCTTAAATTAGGTAATGATAAGGATGAAATTAAACCACACCGGACAGATCTTTGTGTTAAATGTCAAACGGAGGAGAAATGTTGAGACTTCATAAAATCTAAGCAACGATTTCGATACCAAGCCGGTCCTAAATTTTTGTTCGGTTTAGGAAAGAGGTTTTTTAGATTCTAGTTTATTAATGAAAAAGAAATTTCTAATAAATAAAATTAAAAGACCACAAAAAATTATTGGCAAAGTAGTAGTTAGAAATTAATTCTTACTTTGAAGTTTAGAGTTATTAAAAAAGTGGGCAGTTAAGACGAATAAGCGTAATAATTTTTGCTATTTCGTTCAAAAGTATTCAGTAATTAGATACTCTGAAATAAAAGTGCTTACTTTTAGAGGATTAAGAAGGTAGTGTTCAGTTTTAAAAGATAAAAATTTAATAAATTTAAAGGCAAAAATGCTCATTAGGGGAGTTCAGAATTTTATTTAGGTAGTTGTTCAATCTGTGCTTTGGCAGAACTTTTTTCTTGAATAGTTTCTTGGAGATTTAATTCATCGAGGTCAAAATTAATTTCCAAATCTAGATCCTTAGTGCCATATATTTGTTTACTAATCTGTCTAGTATTTGTAGGTTTGATATAGTCAGGATGCCTTACTTCTTCCGATAATTTTTCATTAAACTCTTCGGCTGCTTGGATTTGGCGGATAAATTCAGTACTTTTCCCACTCTTTCAATCACCTAAACTCTTGCTTATTTCGTTAGCATTAGGACGTTTTGATGGATTATCATCTCAGCATCTTCTAATTAGATCCTCTAGTGAGTGTGGTATTCTGATCGAAAATTCAGGTCGCCCCCCTTTACATATCAATAATACCAAATCTGTGTCATGAGATGAATTATGATAAGGAGTTAGCCCAGTTAGTACTTCATAGGCTACCATTCCAAAAGAATAAATATCGCTGGCTTGAGTGTATAGTTTTCCTTGTAAAACTTCGGGAGCAACATAAGGTAATACTCCGAAAATTTTTTCCCCTCGGTTTTCTTCATTGGTCGACCTACACAAACCCAAGTCAGCGATACTACATGGTGGATATAATATATTACCAGAATGAAAATCACAGTGAATTAATTTTTGCTGATGAATGTCCTTTAATCCTTTTGCAATGTCATTCAATTGATTAAGTTTGTCGCTAAAACTTAATTTTTGGCAATTTTTCTGTAAGTATTGTTGTAGGTTACCTTCTTTCATGTGTTCCATTACCATTACATAGTGTTTAGTTTGGGGGTCTTGAGAGATACCGTAACATGGCACAACACCAGTAAACTTATCTTTAAATAACTTATGAGTAGAAATTTCTTGAAAAAACTCAGTACTTGCATTTTGAGAATTATTCAAACTTTTTAAAGCAACTTCTTTCTTACTATTTCTTTTTCATTTATTTTGTTTGTTACTTCATTTTCTAATCGGTCCTTCATTTCATTTAGCTCTATATACAGTACCAAAGCCTCCTTCGGCTAAGTATTCAATGTCAGCGAATTTTTCATAAGGTATTCATTCTAAAGTATTTCAAGAATCAGTCGCTTCCAGTTGGTATTTTTGAATAAATTTGTCAACTTCTTTATTACCACTAGTTCATTTATTTTGTTGTCAATGTTGAATATTACAACTTCGGCATCAATTACGTCCAACATTAGGTTGATTACATTCTTTACAAGTTCCAAAATAGTTATGCCTATCTTTTAATGCATGAAATTCTTCTTTGTTATTTAGAACTCATCCAGCATCAATTTTTTGAATATCTTTGCACCAACCAATAAATTCATGATCTTTCGGTTCAACTCCCGCATTTATTCATCTTTTTGCTTCCTCTCAATTAAAATTTCTTTTTTCCCAATTCTTTCTAAGCGGGTAATCAAAACTAGGGATAATATTTCTTCAAGACTCTCGGATTATTTTTTCTTTAACATTAGGGATAGTTGGTTGATAACCTTGATTAATTAAGTAGGAAGCAAGATCTGACTCATTCATTTTTAAACCAACTTCCATTCAAGACTCAATTTCTTTACTATTGAATCCTTTCCCTTCTCATTTTTTTCTATCTTTTCTTCAAGTTTGATAATCACATCATCCCCCTTGTCATGGTTCATTTAAACAACTAGAGATAACTTTTACTTTACATTGTGAGCCTTTAGATGCTAGACAACGAAAAATTTCAATACTTTCTGGCAAATACTCTAATCCAGAGTCTATATCGGTATCACTAATATCTAAGTGCTTAAGTTTGCAACAATCTTTTAAGTATTTAAGGGAGCCGTAGAACCTATTGTTGTTTATGTGGAGCCTTTCTAAATTGACAAATTCTTTGAGAAAATTTAAGTTGCTAGCAGGTAACTTATTGTAAATAATCACTAGTTCTTTTAAATTATTTTTCTTGTTAGGTAATTGCAAATTAGTAATTGAACTATTCTCACACTTCAGAGTTTCTAGTTTGATACACTTCTCAACATCAAGTCCAGTAATTTGGTTGCCACCACAGAACAATTTTTTCAAATTTTCAAAATCATTCAAATCTAAATAACCCCCAAACCCTTTACCGCCAATGTCTAGAGTCTTAACCCTTACTCTAGCATCCTTGTTTGGATAATTTTTATCCAATCAATCTTTGACATTCTCCTTCTTTATTTCTTCTCTTTTTTTGTACATATCGCCTTCCTCAACATAAACGAAAGATTTTGCTGTTTCTATTTCCTTAATAATTTTCCTAACTTTACTTTCAGGTCTTTCTTTGCATGAACAACGAAACTCCTTTACACTTTTAGGAAGATAAATTAAACCAAAATCAATATCAGTATTTCTAATATCGAAACGTTCCAGTTTTGTCAAATTTTCAAACGATTTTAAAGAACCATAAAAACGATTAAAAAGCTTACTTCCAACATTAAGATCATTATTAATAGTCAAATGAGACAAATTAGTAAGTCCGCTAAAACATGATATGTTTTGACTCAAGAAATCATTCTCATGAAGTAATAACTTTTCCAAACTGTTACTTAAAGAAGAAAAATCCAAATTTCTAAGTTTATTCATTCCGGCATCAAGTACTCGCAATTTATCCGTACCTATTAGTTTTAAGTCAGTTAGACTATTTAAAAAGCAATACACCTCTTTTAATTCAGATAATCCGTTTAAATTTAAGTCAGCAAGTTCATTGTTATTGCATCAAAGTTTTTCTAGATTTGTGAAGTCGCCAAGATTTATATTACCTTGCAGATTCTTACAACTAATGTCTAATTCCTTAACATTTTTTCTTTGTTTTTTAGGATATTCCTTATCCAATCATTGTTGTGCGTTTACCATATTATTAAATCTGTTTGTTATTTATATTTACAATCACTACTTCTGCTTTTAAGCACTTATAACAAATTAGGTAGCAATTGATTTTTAGAATTATACTAATTTGCTATTTCCTATCCCTCCGACCATAGGCACTATATTTATTATTTATTACCAAATTACCAAACCCATTAATCTCTGTTTTTTTATAATAAAATTAGGAAATATTATAGTTAATTATCCCAATTAGCATGAAATTATTTTAACATTCGCAAGAGTGTTCTTTCTCGGAAATTTGACCTTTATTTCATCCTCGGATTTTTAGTGTCGGATTTCTCTAACAAGATTAGATTTTGCCATGTTTGACTCCTCGGATATGAATATAAGCAGGTTCATGATTTTTTAAAGGTTTGACCAGATTTAAAAGTTTTTCGATTTGATATAAATTGTTCGCAAGAAGCATCGAAAGTAAACTTTTCTATTCTAATACTTCGCGATTTCAGGAAAAAATATCTCTCTCCTTTCTCAATTCTCATACTTTTTTTAATTTTCCGGCATTTTTTCCTCTATTCCTCATTTAGCAAATCAAATCTATCGTAAAATACTTAATTTACCACCGCCGTTCAATAAAACAGTTAACTTTTCAAAACGAATAACTAGTATTAACTAAATTTTTTTACAAAAAAACAAAGGAATTGAAAGGCTTTGATAAAATAATCATTATGGTAAATTGAAAAGATATTCATCCAGATTTTAATTCTACATCCCAAGTTCTATGAGAAGAACATGATTTTTATTATGAAGAAACTAAGTGTTGAATAAATATTGGTCTAAGCATTGATGAAGTCGGAATTAACTACTTATTTACAACAGAAGGGTTACACCCATCAAACTACTAATGTATTACCCTATTAGAATTAAATGCCAGTAATTTAAAACTTAAATCCCTTAAAAACAAAGAGTTTGGAGAAAATAACTCTGGCACTGATTTCGCATATTGTAATAATTCTGAAATTTGCAGACTACTTATTAAAATCACCCACCAAATTCATTTAAACGAGAAAAAAAGAGATTTATCTAATTGCTTTATCTGTTTAGATGAATGAAAAAAAGAACTAAATGATAGAGTAGCAAAAGACAATAAAAGTAAACCTAAACCTCAAAAAAAGTCAAGTAATAAACAATATTTTTGTTATGGTTGTGGCAAAACTAAATCAGGAAATTGTTTACTAAATAAGAAAGATGGTCGAGAATTTTGTTCGTAAGAATGTTTTTTTGATAACTATGCTGAACTTTGTTGTTGGTGCGTTAAAAAGTGCTTAAAATATGAAAAGGGGGTTCCGGTGGAATTTCAAGCCTATTATATAGATAATGAGAGAATGAGAATGTGTTATAATTGCCTTCAAAAGCGACTTGGAGAGTTAGAGAAAGAACAAGAAAATAGCAAAGAAGAAGTAAAAAACTATGAAAAAAAACAGAAGCACATAAATCAAGGTATAGAAAAGTATAATTTAATTATAGATATAAATAGTAATAACAACACACACACACAGAGAGAGAGAGAGAGAGCAAAATTAATGCCTTTATTCAGCAATTAGAGCAAGATATAGCCAATTTAGAAAACAAATCTAATCGGGATGAATTAGATGAAGAGCATTTGGTTCAAAAAAAAGAATGGTTAGCAGAAATAAAGGGTTTGCAAAATGAATTTTCGGAAGAAAAACCACAATCTCTCTAAAAAGACCCTATTTTCTACTGAGGGTTGGGAGTTTTATGTTTAATTTTAGTTATCTTTTTACTTTCTTATAATCATGTTTACTTAAATCAATTTCTCAAGCTTGGTTATTCTCTCAAACAAAAAATATGCGTCATTGTCCGCCGGTTCTAATACTGCAATGGTCTTTGGTTCCTTGAATTGGTTCTAGATGCAAATTGGAAGTTTTGGCTCCTTTTTCCACTGCGAACATATTAAAATCCCTTTTATCCCTTGCATTAGCCGTTATTTTTAAGTTTTGGCGAGTTTCTGCAACATTTTTAATTCCTTCGTATTGGGAAAATCATTGACCTTCCATGTATTCTTTAACATTTTTTTTAAACTTCTTGCGTTTAATGAGTTGTGGCATGCTTTAAGTTTCCCCTCTTGGTTTTATAAGGAACAATTTCATCTTTTAATAATTCGGTTCTTTCTTTGGCTACTTCTTCTTCATAACCGTGTTGTAAATTAAGTCAAAATTCCACGGTGCTATCAAAATAAAGTGCTAATCGAGCCGCTAAATCCGGAGTAACATCGGTTCTTTCTTCACATAATCATTTTATTTGTTCTTTAGGAACTTTTAAGGATTGAGCCAACTCTTGGGGACTAATATCGCGAGGGGCTAATAATCTTTCGCGTAAAATTTCCCCCGGATGAATAGGGGGAAGTTTTTTAATTTTTAGTTCTTTTTTCATAAGTAAATTAATTCTTTTTTAGATTTTCTTATTATGTTTATTTTACAATTATCAAAAGCACAATTTCTCCCTTTGGCAGTTCAGGAAGCAAAAGAAAATTTTAACTCCGATTGGAAATTATTAAAGGTTCAAGTGGAAAAGTAAAGACCGCGAGCAAAATCCTCGGCCGTGAAGTTCATAATTATCCCATTTTTGAAGTTTCTTAAAGAAGCATAATAATGGCTTTTAAATTTCAAGTCCGCCACTAGTTGATAAATCTCTTTTTCTTTGACAGGGTCATGAAACAGCGGAGCTGGTTTGCGGCGAGAACCTTGTTTATAAATCCCTAAATTAACATTCCCGAACGAAAGCCGAGCCTTTTTAAGCGAAGAACCAAAATCAGTAAGAGAAAAGTTGGCTAACTTCCCAGAGGACTGAGAATTAGAAAAGAGATTAGTAAAGGGTTCAATATTAGCATTTTTACTACCAAAAGCAAATTCGTTTTTTAAATTAAAATATTATTAGTATTCATAAGTAATTAGAGAGATTATTATAAAGTAATTTTTGACTAACTTTTATTATATTATTAATTTTAAAGAAGTGAGTAGAAAAAGATTATTCAGGAGGTTGTTCAATCTGGACTTGTTGTTCTTCAGATTTTAGTTTTTTTAAATAGTCATCCAATTTATCAATATCTAAGTCTACTGATTGAGAAATATTGTTTTCTTCGATCTTTTGCAATAATTTATTAGTTGGTTTAGTATTTATAGGTTTGCTAGTTAGAGTAGCGGTTGGATGGATTTGATAAGGGGTATTTTGGGAGAAATGACTGTATTCTTTTTCTATTTCTAGATATTGTTGGTAGAATGGAGAATTTTCTTTGTTTTCAATAACTTCATATAACCAACTGTAAAAAGTTTCATGCACCTCTCCAGCAGTTAGTCTCTTTTCGGGATCAGCATCTCAACATTTCTTAATTAAATTTTTTAACATAGGTGGTATTTTAACTTCATTTATATTAGGTCGATAACCTTGATGAACTTTTAATGCTAAAACCATGTCATTCATTTCAGGATAAGGATAAGTATTAACTAATAATTCATAAGCGATTATGCCCAAAGAATAAATATCACTGGCTTGGGTATAAGGTTGGTTTTTTAATACTTCGGGTGCTATATAAGGAAGAACTCCATAAATTTTATCATTATGTTTTTCGCTGGCTGGTCGACATAAACCAAGGTCAGTAATATAGCAAATCATACCCCTAAAAGTATTACTATTTTTGATATTTACTAGTAAATTACCTGGATGCAAATCCTTGTGGATTAATTTTTTCTCATGAATGACTTTTAGACCAGTTATAATGGAATATATTCCAAGAAGTTTATCTGAAAGACCTCACTCGGCATAATTATTTTTTAAAAACTGTCTCAAATCTCCTCCTCTTATATATGACATGACCATTATATAATCCTTAGTTTTAGGATCTCGAGAAATTCCATAACACTGAGCAATGAAACTGTGGTCAACTAACTTAGTATTGGCAATTTCTTTAAGAAATTCCACCGTTATATTCCGAGAATTTTTTAAACTTTTTAAAACCACTCTTGAGTCGCTTTCTCATAATTCCCTTAAACCACTTTCGTAACTATTGTCTTCAACATACCAGCCTACTTTTATTTTTCCCCGTGGTCATTTTGCTAGGCATACCTTACCGAAACCACCTTCACCTATAACTTTGTTTTTATTATTCTCATCCTTCTCAATTTCTAATTGCTCGTAAGGTATTCATGTTAAAATTTTATCGGGACTAACTGCTTTTAGTTGTTCCTCTTGAATAAATTTATCTATTTCAGGGTTACTGCTATTTCAGTTCTTAAATTCTTTTTTTAAAAATTGAGCATTGCAGGGTTGGCACCACATCTTCATGCCATAAAGGTTTCTTCCTGTGTTAGGTTGTTTGCACAAAGGACATAAAGAATATTTTTCAATTCTTTTTCTTAATTCCTTGCTAGGTACTAGTTCTTTCAGTAATAATTTTTGTTCCAGAGGAAATTCAAACTCTCTAATCAGACTGTTCCAATAGGGTGTAAAGTTTTCTATTTTTTTTGATGCTTCAACGCTAATTTTAATTCCTTTATTTACAGATATTAAATATTGACTATGTTCTTCTCTTAGTTGTTCAATGCTACCATTTTCCAGAAACCACCCCGCTTTTACAATTTTTAGTCATTCAGCAAAGCAAACTTCAATAGGCTTTAAACCGAAGTTGATTAGTTCTTTGGCTTGCTCATAACTAAACCCCAACTCTTTCCATGCCTTTTCTAATTCTGGGACAAAACCTAGATGGATGTTTTTCCATTCAAGGGAATTAGAAAGGATTTGTTCTAATACTTCCACCCTAATGCTTGGATCTGTTCGTGAACTCTGGATTAATTGGTCAATACCTGGATGACCTGTAATCGCATTAGGAAAATATACTTGAAAAGGTGAAGAGTTACCATAAATTTCTCCTCGAACGGTTAATTTTATTTTTTCTTCTTGTAATTTTGAAACTAAATATTCTTCTTTCAGTTGTCCGTTAAGTAAATTTGGTCAAAGTATATAAAAATAAGGAGTGCTGGTATTTATCTCTTTAACATCTCTTATCCATCCAGCATAATCCGCATCATTGATAGTTAAACCAGACTCTATTCATTCTTTACACTCTTTATAACCAAATCCTTTTTCCTTTCACTCTTTTTTCAATTCCGGAGTGAAATCCCGACTTATTTTTGTTCAATCTTTTTTAAAAATTTCTTTTATTCCTTTCATATTTTTGAGTATTGCAATGCATTGATTTTCTTTTTTGTTCACAATCACTACCAGAACTTAATCCAAATATAGCACAAACTAGGTAGCGACAGATTTTAGAATTATACTAATTTGCTATTTCCTATCCCTCCGACCATAGGCACTATATTTATAATTTTTTATAAAATCCACTAATATCTGTACTCTTTTATAATAAAATTATCTATTACGGTTAGCAAAAAAAGGGTTCAAATTCTGTTAGTTTAGCATTTTAGAAAGATTATACAAGATATTATTAGTATTCATAAGGAGTTAAATTAATTAACAAAAGAATTTATTGCTAACTTTCTATTATATTATTAATTTTAAAAGAAAGTTTATTTAGGTGGGATTTGTATTTGAGTTTGTTGTTGGGATTGCAATCAGTTAAAAAATTCTTGATTTAATTGTTTTAAATTGCCATAGTTAAGCACTCACTCGCTATCTACTCGCTTTATATCCCTTAATCAGGTACAGAAATTAGCATCAGTAGGTTTTAGACCGATATCCAATCATTCTTTATATTGCTGAGTGGTGAAGTTATTGTTTTGTCATTGGTTGATTAATTTGGAAGTGAAGTCTAGGTGATTTTCTTTTCAATCATAACAATCACTGTCATCATATATGTTGAATTTTTTTAATATAATTTCTTCTTGCAATTGACAAATTTCTCTGTCTTTTTCTTCACCGAATTCCTTTGAATCGCTAATTCTTAAATCTTCCAAACTGTTTTCCTTAGAGTTTTTAGATGAAGAAAGATTTTCAAAATAAAATTTTCTGCTAGCATAAATCGCTTCGGGATGTATTTTGTATAATTTATATAACAAATCTGTCTTATAATTCGATAACTCATTAACTTTTTCCGTTTTTTCATATTGTTGATAAAATTCAGTGTCTTTTTTATCATTAATCTCCGCTAATCAACTAAATAAAGTCTCATGCAAGGAAATGGCGGTGGGACGGTTTTTTGGCTCAGCATCTCAGCACTTTTTGATTAATTCCTCCAACAAAGGCGGTATTTTGATATTGAACTTAGGTCGTGTTCCCTCACATATCTTTGTTGCCAAGAATTCTGTATGAGGTATATCGCAATAAGGAGGTAAGCCAGTCAGTATTTCATAAGCGATTATGCCGAAAGAATAAATATCACTGGCTTGGGTAAAAGGAAGAGATCTTAAAACCTCGGGGGCAATGTAAGGAAGAACGCCATAAATTTTGCCTTTATCAGTTTCATTAGCAGGTCGACATAATCCTAAGTCAGTAATAAAACAACTAGCAAATGAACGATCATTTAGGACAACACCGCTTAATATATTACCAGAATGCAAGTCTCGGTGTATTAATCCTTCTTTATGAATAGCAATTAATCCTTTTATGATATCTATTAATCAACTAAGTTCCTCAGCAAAACCTAACCTACTATAAATTTTGTTTAAATGTTTTCTTAAACTCCCATTTTCTATGTATTGCATTACTATAATATAATCTTTAGTTGAAGGACATCGAGAAATTCCAAAACACCTTACAATCATATCATAGTCAAATAAATTATAATAAAAAACTTCTCGTATAAAATCCTTTTTTATGTCTCGAGAATGGTTTAACTTTTTCAAAGCCACATCCTTTATGTCATTGATTTCAGAACGATAACCTTTAACCTTTCACTTAGCCTTAAAAACTTTCCCGAACCCTCCCTCAGCAATGTATTCAACATTAGTAAAATTCTCGTAAGGCACTCAATTAAGAACTTCTCCTAGTTTAGTTGCTTTTAGTTGACTTTCTTGAATAAATTTATCAATATCGTAATTACTACTTGTTCAAAAACCAAAATTATGCCGAAAATATTCAGAGCGACAAATTTGACAATAATTATTTCCGGTATTAGGTTGTTCACAATCTTTGCATAGTCCATATTTATTATATCTTTCTCTTAAATTTGAGTCAGGTATTAGTTGTTCGATTAACAATTCTTTTTCCTTAGTTGAATAACGGTGGTTTTCGATACCTTTCAATTGTTTAATTGCTTCTATAGTTATTTTGTTATGTAAATTGTTTTTTTTAATTCCGTTCGGTTCTTCTTTCATTAATGGTTTTTTTCTAATATTTCTAAACTTTTCCGAAAAATTTTTTATGTATTCTAAATCATCTTCAACGATTCCCCGATCAGACAATAATTTGTGTATTTTTTTAACTTTGGCATTTGGTATTTCTTTATTATATCGACAGGAAAATTTTTCAAGGCTATTAGGTAAATATTCTAATCCATGACTAATATCAGTAGTAGAAATATTCAGTTTTTTTAATTTAGTCAAAAATTTTAAAGGTTCTAAACTTCCGTAAAAGCGATTATAATGACTTCCTTTTATCTGCTTAATACTTTTGTAATTATTTCCCAAGTTTAATTCTTCTAAATTCTTGAACCTAGTGAGAAAAAATAAATCTTTTTTTGTAAACTCATTGTCATCAATGTTTAAAATGATTAAATTTTCGGGGTGATTTAAATTATCAATAAATTCCAAATTTCTAAGATAGTTATCGCTTAAATTAAGTTCTTGTAGTTGAGGACAATTATTAATAAACAATCATTTAAGTCTTTGTTTCTTGATAGTTAAATATCTTAATTTAGGCAAATTCTTTAAAACTATCAATAAATTATTATTTTCAGAATGACTTTTATTTTTATGTAGTTCGTTGGAAGAATTTGAAGCAGAATTTTTTTTGGTTTTTTTACTCGTACTAATAATATAAATATAAGGGATTAAAGTTATTTTTTCCAAATTTTCTCATTTTTCGATAATTAAATCACCTTTTATATTTCCAACATGTTCCAAATCAGTTATCTCATTCCTCTTTTCTTCTGGATAATTTGTATCTAATCATTTTTTGGGATCAACAATATCCTTTTTTTGACTATCCTTCACCTTTGAAACACTTTTTTTAAGGCTTGGATTTTTGCTAGCATGTTCTTCTCTTAATTTCTCAACCTCATTATCATTGCATTCAAAAAAATAATTCGAGTTAAAGTTTTTTTCTTCCCTCAATCATTGAGTGAATTTAGCATCCTCAGGTCGCAAACCACTTTCTAGTCATTCACTAGCATCTTTTTTATTAAAACCTTCTGCTATTCATTCTTGGGTTAGTTTCTCAGTAAAATTTTTAAAAAAATCGTTTTTTCTTTTCCAATTTACCATATACTAATTTTATTCCAAAATCCGCTAATCCTTTACTACTACTCTTTTATAAAATTATCTATTATGGTTAGCAAAAAAAAAAAAAAAAAAACAGAATAGAGATTTAGCATTCTATTTTTAAGATTATGGCAAAAAGAACATGTACTCAGTGTGGCGGAGAAGTAGTTGCTTCAACTTGCCTTAGACCTAAGTGCCAAGCATACTTTCAAAAAGTCTCTGAAAGGATAAAGCAGAGACAACACGATAAATGAAATGAATTAAATAACGGAATCTGTCCGCTAAGTCAAAAAGTTTATGAAAGCAAAAGATTAAATACTGATGACTATAAAAAAATAATAAGTTTGCAAAAAGAAGCTAAATCTTTGCTAAAAGAAATAAAGGAAGATTTGACTTTAAAAGAATTTGTAAAAGATTCTCAAAATACTTTAAAAGAATTGGAAAAATTAGTTCCAACAAGGATAAAAATCCAAACAAATTATGAAAACGAAAGGGTTTATGTATGTCAAAACATTCATCGGTCTAGTAAATTTCAGTGAGACCGCGAAGTAGGAGAAAACCCTTTTTGCAGTGTTTGTGGAAAAAGTGATGAAAACACAACTAATTTTAAAGATGCCCTTTGCCAATTCTATACTAGCAAAATTTCAAATTGGTTGTGGTCTCATAACAAATCAAACCCCTACTCTACTCTAATAAAAACGAAAGATATTTATGAAAAGTTAGTAAATAAAGATTATATAAATTGCAATGAAATTCACTATAATTTGGCTTTTACTTTCCCCACTAGAACCAAAAATTTCCTTAATATTCCCTCCACTTTTTCCATTTGTTCTGTGGTTAATTCACCACACTTTTCACCTAATTTTTGCTTGTCAATGCTTCTTATTTGGTCTACCATCACTTTACTTTCTCTATTTTTTGGGTCATTTATCACTATCTTTCCTAAATAAAATTCAAACACCCTAATATTTTTTACCTTACTTGATAGTGGCAAAATGGCAACGCGGGAGGCTTCATCATTATACCAATCAATCGAAATGATAAGCACTGGTCTTTCTTTGCCATTGATTTCGGTTCCTACTGATTTATCATCTCCTTCCAATTCACTAAAATTCACTCAATAAATTTCCCCTCTTTTAGGGGATAATTGTTTACTCATCATCAATTTTACTAGTTATTTTGTCCCATGCCTTTAATTCTTTTTCTCGTTCTTTATCTTGACTGGCTAACCGAGCATCTTGGCGTCAAATTTCCTCCTCGGTTAAATCAACTGTATCTTTATAAATTATTTCGTAATTAGCATTATTTTCATCCAAAAGTCTTTTTATTTTGGCACTGTTGTCAGTTTTTATTAATAAGATTTCTTTCATATATTTATTTTAAAAATATTCAAAAAAAGGTGAAACACAGTGAAATTTTTATTATTTAGAAGGATTTCTATTTGTGCTTGTAATTGCCTTTTCAAACCATTTATCCTTGCTTGAATCCGATAAAAATTTTGGTAACTATATACAAAAAAAAGTAAGTAGATTAGTTTTTTACATAATTCGGCAAAGTGCCGTAACTATTATACCAGCAATTCCAGTCAAAACTCCGGCTCCTTGTAGACCAACCTTAGTTGCTTTTTCTCAATTTATTCCTTTGTCCTGCAAGTGCTGTAAAGTTTCTTGACTGATAATCTCATCTTGTTTTTTCTTTTCTGTTTGTAATTTACTTAACTGTTTTTCTTCTTCTTTGCTTAAATTTCCTTTACTTCGGAGAGAAATTATTTTTTGCTCCAAGTTCTCTTTTTCTTTTATATGTTTACTGATTCTGGTAGTCAGTTCTTCCAAGTTTTTTGGTTTATAAATGCCTTGACAATTTTCAGTTAAATGTTCCAAAAGAATGGCTCGAGATTTTTTTCGAGCTTTTTTGTAGATTTTTAGTTCTTCTTCCTCATCAATATCAATAGGGGGATTATTGACATGAATAAGTTTATGACAAGAAGCAATTACTTTTATCTTTAAAGCGGTTTTTTTTAGGCTTTGCCGTATGATTGATAGTTGACATATAAATTTTGTTTTGGTTAAAATTTTCTACTAGTTCTAATTTTGAAATTTTTAAGATATCCCCCCGCCATTTTCTGCTTTTAATTCTGTCCTTTCCGACAATATTTTGCCCCTTTAGGTCGGAAAAAAGTGATAGGTAGATGAGGTAAGGTGTATAAAAACTATAAATATAGAGTAAATATTCTATCAGAAATTAAGTGTCTATACAAAATAAATTACCTATGTTCAGAACATTTTTATAAAACAATTCTTGGTTAGACAAGGTTAGTTTCTGAATAGTGAATAGAAAAAATAAAAAAATGGTAAATGCCCAAAAGTGATTAAATAAATAATATCTAAGTGGAAAAAACTGTCAAGGAAAATATGATTTCTTAAATGGAGGTAAAGAAAAGAGAGAAATAGAAATATTATACTTTCACAGTCGAAATTTAAAGGGTCATTTATGTTTGGAAGGGTTCACTAATTTGAAAATATTAGACTGTTCCTATAATAATCTCACAAGACTTACTATTAAAGGATCAACTAAGGTGATGGCGACGAATACAATGTTATAACAAAACCTGATGCCCAAAAATGACTAGATAAACATTATCCAAAAAAAGGACAAGAGAGGTATAAAAAACTAGATATTATTAGTATTCATAAGGGTTAATTAACTTTAAAAGAGTTTGTTTTCAGCGTTTTCTATTACCCCGCAAAAAATTAATGTCCGCTTTTTAAATCTATTTTATAACTTATTTTGGTCTTGTTTTACTCAATTCATTAAGAAGACTAAGGCAAGAACATTCTTCATGAATTTTCTGTCTCGAACAGCAAAGAGATTTGCTTTTATCTAAATAATCCATTATTCTTCAAGATAAATCGCTCATGGTATGAACCCGAACTAAGTTATAAATCTTTTGATTTTCACCAATATCTTTTCTAGTTTCCCCTCGAATCATATCTTCGGTGGCTATTTTTATACTATTTCTTAATAATCCTGACAGAGAACAACAATCAACTCTTATTCCAGGAACAAATTCTATTTCATCTCCCTCTTTTACAGTTTTTAACCTATTATCACAATGAATACAATCACTAATGATTTTTAGTAAGTGATTATTAAGTATTCTAAGTTTTTCGATAGTTTTTTCACTACTATTTACCATGATTTTTCTTTTGGGAAGCGATAATTCTTGAAGTAGTTTTTCAGTTTTTTCATCATGTTTAGCCAATTGCTTGTCAAAAATTTTTCTCAAGTTAATCCAACCCCTTCGGGCGTGAACTGTTTATCTGTGATTTGGAAGATTTTAATGTTACCTTGAAGCATATAAGGGATTTTGGAGTGTTATTTTTCTTTATCGTTGAACTGAGGATAAAATTCTTTTCATTTTTCTGGAAACTTTTCTAGAATTGGAAGTTTTAATTTACCATCTAATAGCACTTCTTTTTTATCACGATTAAATTTATTGTTTCAATATTTTTGGAGTTTCTGCTTAACAATATCAAATAGTTTCTCATCCAAACAACCATTAACATGAAAGGGGCAAAAATAAAAATGCTCATAATTACTTTTTTCCAAGAAACTAATGCTAAAAAAAGGTTTTCGATTGAGATTAGAACGAGAAACCTTATCTAAGCAATCTATCAGCCCTATTGTTGCTTGGTGCAATTCCTTTCTCTTGCCAGTTATTTTTAAAAGGAATACTTTATCGTTTTTTCAGTCTACTTCTACTACCAAATGCCTTCTTCCTTTTGCAGGCTCTCCATCATCATCAATGTAATCAGCAAGAAAATATACAATAGTATTACGTTTTAATTTCTTTATCTTTGACATTTATTTAAAATTTAATTTTCTTCTATTTCTTTTAGAGTATCATCAAAAAAATTAGAATAGTAAGAAACTAACTCATCAGTTAAAGGCATTCGTCCTCCTTTCTCGCGACCTAACTCTCAAGCAGGATCTTCATGAGAAAACTTACGCAAAGTTTTGTCATCATCTTTGTATTTGTAAAAGTATTTGAATATTGAACGAACAAAATTGTAGGTTCCTTTATCAAGACTAATAGTTGGATTAAGGAGTTTGTATAAGTCATAAAAGTTTGTGTATACATCAAATACAACAGCACCATGCTCAAAAGCGGTCATTGGTTCTTTAAATAAAGGCTTGTTATATTTTGCACAATAAAATACTTGGCACATATGAAGCATTTTATTTAAACGAAAATTTCCTTCTAATGGCATACTTCCTCAGTGGTCTCCAAATGATATCATATTCTCTGTGAAATATTTTCTTGAAGGATCGAACGATAGTAAACATTTTGCTATTTCTATTGCCGAATATTCCCCCCCTAATAAAAGATTATTAATTTTTTGGTTTTCATTTATGTTGTTCATGTTCAAAATATCTCCTATATACTAATTTTACATACTCGCATGTATGTTCATCTTATTATTCACTAATTTACTCCTTAGATAGTTGTCTCTAAGTATCATGTGCATTCATATATATAGATGAATAAGCAGTTTAGAAAACTTTTATCAGACAAAATTTACAAAAAAATCTAAGTTCAAATCCGAGCCTATATTTCGAATCCTTGGCATCCACCCAATTTGTTTCTCCGAACTTAACACCAATTCCTCCAATCTACTGACTTACTACTCCGACCTAAGAAAAAACGAACTAAACACGAAGCATTTTCTGAACTCCGAACCAATTTATTCCGCAGTAAAAATACTTAGTAATTTGTTTTTTCGCCAAGAAGTTTACAAAATTTTTTCTAAGTCTTTGATTATGCGAGGGTTAGAGGCATTTTTCCCGAGATAGGGAACTTAGCAAATTTGACTTTTTCACTT